>JAHPZR010016068.1:0-12500 GCA_019787425.1 Platygyra sinensis | reverse complement strand
ACCCTGAATCTCCGACTTGCAGAGCAGATAACGTAAGTAAAGTGTAGTTTGAGGTGTACATATATAATATATACGTTTTCCGTTCTCTTTGCGCGTAAGGCTGGCCGTTTTGTCTGTAATATTTTTGATGAAACATTTGTCCTTAGTGTAAAGTCGCGTTATTATGTGTCGTGCAGTTGCGCTTTTTATTAAGTGCGCACAATCACTAAGAAGTCTTGTTTCGTATCTTTGTACTATATTCGGGAAGTTTGTTGGCAGCTTTTAGGGGTTGTTATTAATACACAGCATCCTTTCGACCCAAACTTTTTTTTTGCAAAGATGGAGTTGTTTTAAATATTTGTATTATTTTCTTTGGGGTAGAACACATAGGAAGGCAAAAAGCCATGATAATCCACTCATCAGACGAAAGTAACATAATTGAAACTTTTTTCCCGCCAACAGATCGTTTGCAAGTGACGTCATCGCCGCCATGTTGGATAGAATCTAGTTTATAGCGTTATTAGTTCCTATCGTCCAACATGGCCGCCAGGTTCTGTCATTTGAATTTCTCGATAATAGCTGCAAATAACGTCTACCTTAGTATTTGTGAAGGGTGGATTGTCTGTGTTTTGCCTTCCTTCAGCAAAGCGAAGTGAAATTTAGAAATGATCTTACAATTGAACTTGTACATAATGAAACAAATTCCCTACCTCCACCTGAAGATTGTATATCATTTATTTTACAGTATCGATTTGGAATTAAAAACTTGATGGATTTGAGTTTAATTCTCAGAATATTTGATTTATATTATAATTATTATTATTCAGTGAAAGGTCGTGATGTTGGCTGTGCTTGGTTTTAAGCACTTTCTTTATATTGACGTGACGTGAAGGGAGCTGCACTTGTCATGTGGCGTTTATATAATAAAGTACTTGAACTGTGACAAACTGTTTTTTCTTCACCTTTTCTTGGATCCTTGGCTTTTAGCAGTTGTGTGCTCGGCCTGCGATCCAACCCCGCCTCAAAATAACAGTGTGAGTAACCTCATGTACATGAGGCTACTCGTACCCGGCCACGGAATATTCAGCAAAACGATTTCTTTTCTTTCGTTCTGTGTTTTTATTTATTTTTTGGCTTTTTAAAGATTTTTTCATCAAGGGAAATAACTGAGCATTCTGGGGTTTTCTACCATTTTTCTACTTTCTGAATTAACTCGTTTTCTATCTAGGTCCCTCGGCTTCCCCTTCGACGCTCATGCGAGGCAAAAATCACTCACACAACCGAGAATGAAAAACAAACTAAGGGGTCCCCTCACCAGGAGTGTCGATTACTACCCACCATATTCCTAGCCACGGCGGTTTCTCAGATCGATCTCTTTTTTAGTTTGAATTTAACCGCGAACTCCGACCCCCGCAGTAACCTCAGTGACCAATTCACAAGTTCGGAATTAAACTTTCACCAACGATCATCATTTTTTTTTCACCGGAAGAGAAAGTCGACATGTCCACCTCGAGGCACAGACGGTACAAATGTATGCAAACCCATACCTCGCAATTAAGAGAAAATTTTGACTGTAATATGTTTTCACCCACCGCATGGCCTTCTCCTATAAAAATATTTATCTTCTTTAATTACTAAGCGAACAAATAAATGCACATGTAGTCTACTAGGTATATATTAATTCTTTATCGTTATCAAATAAGTTAGTCGAAAAAAATCAAATCGTCGCGTCAGAGGATCGTACAACAGCAAATGCATTCGTTAACAAAGGAATCCGAAACTATTGTTCCCTGTCTTGTGTATCGTCTCCTCCTTCGTCGAGTTTGTGAAAAGCTTTGGCGATAACTCAGAGCAAGAGAAATCTCGCTTTCGTTACATTCCTCTGCTTCGCTGTGAGTGTGATAATGTACGCTGCAGTTCGTGATAGCGCGCACGCGTGATAACGAATCTGATGACGACTGCATGTCGGAGCATCCGCGGTTGTCATACGTGGCGCCTGAATCACTTGGTTCATTTTGATTGGCTTTTTCAATAAAGGACACGTGACGCCCAGCAACTGGCGTGACGGGCGTGACAGCCCCGTCATTCTGATTTGCTTGTTGCTCTTTGCTGAAAGACACACGAGTAGGTCGCTGTAATTTTTCCGTTGATGTTATGCCGTTGATATGTAAATGGTTTTCACTGTCCTCTTTCGATTTTTCCACTTGTTCTTCCTCTCTTCTTTTGTGTGACTGTCTTTTTTCAGGATCTGTACCAAGTAAAAATCTCTTATCGTCATTTCCGCTAGGGTGGTCCGCTTCATAACAGAAGTCAACGTTCCGAACTTGTTCTTGTTGTTCGTCTTCGTTGATGAGTTGTGTTGAGCCAGCAGCCCCAGATGTATTTCTGTCGTTTTCCTCGGCCATGCTTTTCTGTAATGTAAGATACAAGAAGACAATAAAAAGTTAGCAAAAAAAGTAAAAGGGATGATAAGGGAGAAAACCTTCGTTCGTTTCTTCCTTTTTTTGTTGAAAAGGATGAAATCTTAAAACAAGAAAATGGGTATTTTTATACGGCAAGCCGAGCAACTTTCCAAACTTCTTTCGCTTGATTCTCCATGTTTTCAAGGAATAAACTGCCTTCGAGATCTTGTTGAGTAGTTTGTTAAATTACAGATGTAGCGCCCTGGAGAGGTCCCACGTGTTTTATTTTTCCTTTCAAGTTTAGCCTACTGGAATAGATTGACCAGCCATGTGACATGAAAGATCTTTCTATCTTTCTATTACGTATTGATTCCACAGTTCAGTTTAAACATCGCGGTATGGCCCTTTTAAATCATGATGAAGATTTTTTCGTATCATTAAACAGGTGAATTCTGAGATGAGACAGCGAACTGAAGGAAGAAAGTTCCCTTTCTGTCTCTTTCTCACTTACGCTTCTAGTCACTTTGTTTTAATCCAGAGAGGAAAATCCTCACACATGTGTAGGAGAAGGTTCTGATAACGAGCTACGTTCCACATAAAATGACGTAACTTCCGGTTCCAGTCACCGGAAGTTGTTTTGTAACGCCTGCTTGACAGAGGCGTTGTGCATTCTGTGCCATGCTGTATAAAAGAGCTTTGCGCGTTTTTAGAAGAACAATTTTAATCTATAAGAGCATGCATTATACGACTTTAAATATTTACCTCGTTGTAAAATTACAAGCACCCTGTCTTTTTCCCAGTGCGGGAACGCCGAACGAAAGGAATATGACACACATTTTAAAATAGAGAAACAGCGTGAATCGTTGTGTTTGTACGCGTCTTTACTCCTAAATCTTGACTCCTTTTTTCATTCCTGAACCATCAGCTGGCATGGTTATATAAGAGCGCCACAATTCTAGATCTCCTGCCTCGATGCCAGGGACATTTTCGCTTCGCGCGGCATGGACATATCACGCTAACGGGTTGCCTGTTGATGCTTGTTTAAATGTCTTACATTTGAGAGGAGACCATATGTTAACAGTAGGAAAGAATGGTACAAACTTCAAGGTATGGTTTAGAGATAACTATGTTACATAAGCCAAGTAAAATCCATGATGTTGAGCATGTTAATATGCTATATTACATTACACAGTGACTAACTACGTGACTCTCTTTGTTTCGAGAACATGATCGCATAGATTTTGATCAAACAAAATTCAGCATGGAAATATATAGCAGTCGATCAAAGAAAACTATTCTACGAGTGTCTCATGTGATAAAAATTTAGTTTTGGTGTTGTCGCAGGGCGACGACTTTAGATACTTCGGACTATTTCTTAACGGATGGCTGAAGGCACAATAGTTTTACAATCGATGAATCGATAGTGAAATATCTGATCTTGGATTGTTCGAAGGAGATTACATACGACACAAAATGTAAAGAGAGTATGTAACTTACTTGAACCCACAAGGCCGCAGTTAGGCCGCCGTTTGGTTGCGCGCTGGTTGTGATTTCCTGAGCATCGTTGAACTGATATTTCTCCCGCCCGGTTTATAACTGATTACGAAATATTTACAATTCATACATTACGTGACAATAGCCAATGTACTTTGTATTCTATAAATAACGCATGTCACACAACGCCCCAAACGCTTCAGAAATATCGAATAATTGTGAAACTGCGCTTTCAAGACAAGATTCGATAATATTCGATTAATACAGATATACTGATGGAGGCCGCAACTATCGCGTAACTATTGGAGTTATCGTTGCAACCAATTTATAATGACATCATGGTTTGCAGCAATTTTTCTCAAGATCTTCAACACTGCAAAGTTTGAAATGATGCTATAATAGCGTTTTTTTTTTCTTAAGCCATGGTTTTTCACTAGCTGTCTAATCAAATTCATCAAATTCATCAAATTCATGAGACTCACAATGCAATTAGTTTAAATTAGTCCGCCTTCTGTAATTAATCTTAGTAAATTGTATTATAATACTGGAGAGATCTTCTAAAAAGCTCATTAGAGCTAATTGCTGGATCTCCCTCCTTATGGGTATTATTAAATTATTAGTGTATACGTTTCAATGAAAGAAGGCGAAATAAACCTTGTTTCCTTGTAAAAAAAAAAAATTAAAAAAAGAACTAGCCAGAGAACAATTGCGGTTGCTGAAACAAAGAGCGCCTTTGTTTCATTGTTTAGAAATTTGAATTTTAAGACTCTTTAAAAAAGATAGTGTTTGTAGACACATAAATCTTTTCGGGCTAAAATTTGCAATTGCCAGGAGCCATAATCAGGGACGGAGACCGTAAGTCTTGGGATGCGCGCGGACCCATGATATGGGACAATTTTTCTATTTTTAGAACAAATTGCGCCATCCTGACGTCATATATCCGTGCTGATCCACGCACGTGTCCTGGGCTCTCGCGTGGACGCTGTCAAGTTGTGTGATGAAATGGTGAGAGTTGCGAGATTCTCCTTCCGATTTTTCACTGCGATGACAGGGAATAAGACAGAGAAGAAGAACCAGGGCTCTTCTATGGACTTTTATGCCCTGATTTAATGGAAAAGGTGTGTTTATCAGGGTCAAGAATTTCTTTAATGTCTTGCTGTGAATGAATAAAATCCGCTCGCCGGCTAGTTTTTCTCGTAAACTTTTGTGTTTGTTTTGTAGAGAAAAGTTCTGTAAGAAAACTGTTTACTCCGGTATCGAGTTAATTTGTGAGTTTGCCAAACAATGCTTTAAAGGCAAGTCTGACGCGTACGAGTAGTTCATTTGCATAGTGCAGCGCGTGCACTTTCAAGTCCGAGTCGGTGTTTTCAGATTGTGAACAAATCGTGAAAAAGATTTGTGTTGTTGTCTTTTGTGCTGAGATACTACAACAGTTTTCACCAACGTTCACCAAAAGGCTACTAACATCATGCGTGTTTCTTTCACATAGTGAAACTTTACACTGCGAAAATAAAATAGACAAGGAGTTTTGACTCAATCGAAATCTTTGTTCGAGTTCATTAAAAGCGTCATCGTAACTTGTCTGATTATTTCTGCTGTATTCACAAATTTTCAGCTAAGCTTTTAATATGTTCTCAAGAATTAGTCAACCTTAAATATATTCAAAAACTAGAGATATTATATGAGTTCGATGTACGTTTTCACACCAAAGTACGAAGTCTAATTTGTCAAGTTTTACTAGCTGTGCAAAACACGCATCGGCGGGCGCTCTCATTCATCGACAACAGACAATTTATTGGATTTTTACACAAACAAAACTAAGCAGCATCTACGGACATAAACCTATTGTCACTTATTGGGCCTAAACGCTGCTATATCCAAACATATCCAACTAGTTTTTTTTCTTTGTTATGGAAAAGCCTCTGGAAAAGCTGTTAATCATCTTCATGTGTAAAATTTAGATTGGAGTAATGTGAAGTTCTTGTAAAAGGAGCAGCCGAACTCAACTTGATCAGCGATATAAAGCAGAACATACCTAAATTCGGCATTGTCTTCACTCAAACTGGAGCAACTTACGGCGAAAATACTTAAGCAAAATTCCAACAGTCATAAAGGCGTTGAGTTGTGGGCCAAAAGCATAAACGATTTCGGGAATTTCGGACGCCATTTCCCCTGCGCGACATCCGCGAAAATCCTCGTTGCAATGTACGCGCGTGTGCTGCAGGCGATGGCGCAATTTGTTTAAAAATAGAAAAATTGTCCCATATCATGGCGCCAACCGCGCCAACCCCAATACTAGAAATTGCGCGCGCTTACGGTCTCCGTCCCTGATTATGGCTCCTGCAATTGCTTAAATTGCGGTTACAACTGCGATGATCACATCTCAATTTCAATAATACCAAAGCTTGCGTTTTTTCGTCCACAGATTCCTACGTTTGATCTACAGGTCTCCTGACGGCTGAACAGCGTGACTAATGCTATTTTGAACTTCCAATAACAGGTCGGTGCTATTCCTGTATTTAGCTGCAAGCATGCGCAAGGCTCCGCGAGCGACGCCATTGCTCTTTGCTTCCATAGTAAGTAAGTAAGTAAGTAAGTAAGTAAGTAGGACTTTATTTAACGAGGGTAACATATAATTAGCTAACTTGCCAAAACTTTCCTGAGGGGGAAATATGACGAAAAGACTTGAAAAAAGGCCTGTAATTGGATAATTATCAGATCAATAACGCCAATTTTCTGTCACGCTTTCAATAAAGTGGTCTTTCAAATAACCATTCTCCGGTGCTTGGCTGGCAAGCGTATTGAACTGATTTATATGACGTCATCACTTTCCTCATTTGCATAATACAAAAACCTGAATATCTCTAAAACGAAAAAAGATATTCCAAAACAGAAAACGCCATTCTTCTTGACGTTGAAAAGCCTTTCAAATAAGCGGCGATTATTTTCTACTGCATAGGCTCTTTAGTGCATACTTAGACCGACTTGCGTATTCGGGTTCAAAAATGTATTGCAGTGTACTATCTCTTGTGGACACGGTTGGTTTATGTATTCCAGGACCCTCATTTTTTTTATCTTCCACATGTTTTACTGCTGAATCAGCACATTTGCAACTGATGTCTACTAACGACCACGAAAAATATGTTCTTATAACCGCATCACGCTAATCGACTTGTCGGTTCATCTCTGTTATTTGTTAATACACGTTGATCACGTTCATTCTGATAAAGCATAATTTTCATGATCGTTCCGGTAGTAGCGAAGAAGCACAGCGCAAGGTGGCGTGGCAAACGTGTTGACTCGACAGTATCCCAATATATAAAATCAAGAGAACATGATCTTGAAAAAATATAGAAAAATAAGAACCTCCAGAAATGAACCAACTGTTAACAAGTAATATGGCTTTTTTGAAAACAAAAAAAACTAATAGTAATTGGTAATAACTCTTTGAAGTAGCTTGCCCGATGGCGTTCAGGGCCTTTTCAAGTTGAGACAGTGTGTCTCGACAAAATTTAGACAAGCCATCTTAAAGCAGTTAGTCACAGTTTAACGGTTCGAAAAGTTTAGCCAGAATTTTTCAATTTCGCTGTTTGCAATCCGTCTCAATCTTCTCCATCCTAAACCATCCTTGTTCCTTTATGGTTTATTGTTAACTCTTTGGTGTTTTTCTATCTTTGTAATAAAGTATTTTTTTCAGGTTTGATGGTCAAAATAACTCAAAATACCGTGACTGTGTTCAGCGCTGTCCCTTAAAGAAAACGTGACAAGCCACAAAGCTTCATAAAGCTTTAAGTTAAATTCTAAATATCAACAGTATAGCAAAATTACTCACCGCGACACGAGCAACAGCATACAGGAGCTGGGAGATTATAAGAAACATCTGGGTGACAGCGTGTTTAATTTTTTGGAGCGCTTTCGACGACAGGTCGACGTGTACTTGAAATTCCATAATCACCAAAGAACTGAGAAAGAGCAGATCGAGTTTAAACTGCTCAATATCTATTGTAGGGAGAATTGAAGAAGTTAAGTTGGTTCCCGAGATGTGAGGAAACAAACTGTTGTTTTATACGAATACATCGCACCTGATTAGCTTATTATTTTTCACGTTCTTTTAAAATTTTGCCTGTATAAGCTTGTACGAGTGTGATTGTGTGCGAGTCACACGACAATACCATGTTCTGTCTTGAAATTTGGCAGAAAAGTCGATCGGAAAACTTTCAGCCATATTTTTAAAACTTATGTGAAAATAAGAAAGACTTTTATCAAGTGACGACCTGTTTTTTATGGTACTGACTCCCTTAATCATATTAAAGTCATTTTATATTTTGATGCATGCACCCGCCTGATAATGCATTGCCTCTCTCACTTGTTTTCTTCATGACGTTCGTGACATTCATGTTTCAACCTTGCAAAGCTACACATTGTTGGAAACATGCTCATGTGTGACACATTCTCTCTCACGGTTAGACTGCCCGAGGAGGCATAATTCGGTTACTGGAAACGTGTTGACCGTGTGTCGTACAGTCACTTGCAAGTAATATGCCTGGGGTGGCATGCAACAAGAGAAACTATTTTCATTAAATCCTGACATGAGAAAATGATGATGATCAGGTATGTGTATAAGCAGACTCTCAAGTCCGTTTATCGGTTTTGGTAGCTCGTACAGTCGACAAGCCAGCCGACTCTTGGCAATTCGCTAATGTATAATTTGGAATCGATAGTTCTGTTCAAAATCCTTTTTACGTTGTTAAATTCTTGAAATATTTCCCTTATAACGAAGCTATTGTATTTGTTTGGTTCCATGTCCAGCTGAAATATTATTTAATTAATTAATTAATAATAATAATAATTAATAATAATAATAATAATAATAATATTAATGCTCGCACTTTTAAAGTGATAACTTAACTAGTAGGCGAACTCTGAAAAGAGGGACAATCTCATACATATATCAACTAACAGTTTTAATAGGTTTTATAATGAATTTCAGTTTTTAGCGGTAATTTTAGATTGTTTCTATTTTATTCACTGATTAGCTCATGGGCTACGCTGCGGCGCCTCGTGTTGCTTTTATTGTATATGGCATACAGACGTTTTTTACTGCTATATAATAATAATAATAATAATAATAATAATAATAATAATAATAATAATAATAATAATAATAATAATAATATAAATTTATCCTGACGCTCAAAGCGCTTTACAACACTTTGTGGGGGACTTTGACAGAATGCTTATTTAGGCGCAAATTGCAGCCACGCAGTTCACAATCCTATTAGAGAGGATAAATGAGCGAAAATAATCCTGTCGAAAACCAAGTCTTCCCCTTCCAGTCTCAACCGAGAACTGTTTTGCTGAGCTCTTTGACAAGACAGTTCTCCCAAAATTGACTCCGTAACAGGAGGGGGCATGCAGCGGCCTCCTTGCCTCTCCCTCGTTTTTGGTTCCTTTTCGGACTTATTGTTTCCTTTTGTACAGGCTAGATTAGACTGATCAGGGAAGGTAGCGACTTATCACATGAAAATATATTCTATTGCAATATCATGCCGAGTAGGACTGAAATTAGTCAGGCGATTCTTTTTAGTTTACGTTGATCATGGATTATGTGGCTGGTGGCGTCAGGTACAGTCAGGGGACACCTCTGTGACTTAGTGCATTAAGTGTCAGGCAAAGGAACGCACGCCAAAAAATATAATGGCCGCGAGATGGTGGACAGGTCTGTCACACGATCCCCTCAGCCAATATTTTGTTCTCGCGCATTCTTTTGGGTCACGCTAAAATGATTAAAAAAAGAGGAGACGTGGGTAGTAAGTCAAATCTCATGCACTTTACTTCTTAATTTTAATTCATAACATAAAGTAGTCAAAATCTTATAGATTACAGTTGGAAAGTCTTGCCGAAAGCCTCTCAGTTCCCTGCAGGCTGTCCACTGCCATCTTCACAATCGACGTTGTATGGATAATCACAGACGAGTACTGCCGGGTTGAACTTAAGTCCCGCGGGACAGGCCATTTCATGTGCAATTCCAGCCACATCACACATAATGAAGCCATAACAATCATCAGGATTGGCGTGCACTCCGGCTGAGATACCCTCACAGAAATCTGGTTTTAGATGAATAAAATAATAAAACGCCTATATAAGTTCGTATAACTCTTTCTTATTCAGCAGCAACACGAAAGAAAAGTGTCCCGGGAGGATAAAAAGTGTGTGCGGTTAAGTCAAGTAAGTAAAATTTCGTTTGATTAGTATGGACTGCTGGACGCGGATCACACGTTTCTATACTCAATTCATGGAAGATAGCTCAACTGTTTATTTCACTGATGATATCAGTGATTCTCAGGAGCGTTTTGGTAAAGCGACAGACGAAATGGCTGTAAAGGTAGTTCAAAACAATCAGATGACACGTGCGTATTTTCTTTGTACTGCTGAAATTGAATAAAGCTGGTCAGCGTGCTATATTTATTTTTAGTAAAATCCAACTAGTGGTCTATTATCAATGCTACGTCCTGATTGGTTGAGCTACTAGGAGGCTATTTGTTGTAGCCCACTAGTAGCGAAAAGCACCGGCTTTGAAAACCAAAACAATGTCTTTAACTAGCGAAAGATGTTTTGTCTCGATATTTTTTTGACCAACTAAAACAATTATTCCTCTCGCCCTCGTGGGCTCTGAGTCAATAGCCCATTCGTCCTTCGGCCTCATGGGCTATTGACTCAGAGCCCATGAGGGCGAGAGGAATAATAGTTAAATAAACCGTGAAAAAACAAAGATTTTCACTGCATCTCAATTTGAACACAAAATTTGTCGCAAAACTCAAAGGCCTTTCTGCCGGCAAAATCATACAGAGCCGATTTTTCTGAAAAGTAGGACAATCGACTATTTCCGCAGGCTTCAAAAACCTTGGCTTACCTGAATATCTCTTCTCCAGCACTCTTGATAACGCACCTGCGTGTTTATAAACAAGAATATTTAAAATGGAGTTGGTATATTTTTGTGGCGCTCTGGTTGTGCAGTTTGGCAAAACTGCGTATAATATTTTTGGTATTAGTTCTCCCCTTATGGAAGCAAACGCCGGATTCCATTTCCCGTTTTAACTCATAAATTACCTAAATTTAGTTTTGGGTCATTTTTACACAAAAAAAATCCGGCGTTAGTCTTCTGCGACTGAAGCAACAAATCCGGCCCAAGAAAACATTTAAAATAGGTTTTTCTGAATCAAAAGGGCGGTCTACAAGTTTTATAAGCCAAACTCCTGAATGTTCAGTATTTTCTCCTGAATGAATGTGTTCAGTATTTTTCTTTTGAACGTAGAATTTTCTTGGCCATGCTTAACAACACACAACGGATAGAATCTAAATAAATCGAGAAAGAATGAATGATGATTTTTAACTAAGTAATTACCTGAACAACCATAAAGAAATAAGATGTTAGCTAGTATCAAATGAAACTTCATGTTTTCCGCGTACGTGTTTTACTCGGCGGTCGACTTCACAACTTCCCTCGCGTGTTGTAACATACTTATTCTTATATCTCAAACGTTAAGATTGGTAGATAACACCTGGTCAAGCTGATCACTTTTGTGGTGACAGTGTCTATTTTAACACTGACAGCTTTAAGTTATCCTATTAGACGGTAAATGGAATTATTTGAGGTAAGGTATAAAATCTGTATACGAACAAACTTTAAGCTAAACAGATGTTTAAATAAAGTTGAAAAAAATATTCTTTTTAATAACATATAAGAAAATTGATACTGTAATGTTAGCATTTTAGTTCCTAAGATCTTGTCCACGATACTTGTTCAGTCACCAGGGAAACATTTTTTTCTGCTTCGTACGCGTTCTATTGATCTATATGACCGGAACTGATTTGTTAACTTCAACATCTATTTGTCTCCGGCTAAGTGAATCTAAGTGAATATTCACTAACAGGGAGTCGAGGTAAGAGGGTCTCAATGGAGGGGTCCCTTTGACGGTCGACGGTTAAAAATAAGTCGTTTTGACGGTTGACGGTTAAATTTTAGGTCATTTAACGGTTGACGGTCAATTTTTCCGAATGACGTTTATCACACGAATTTAAAGCACAAATTTGGCTGTAAGTTTTAATAAAACGATATAATTTTGCTCATATTTGAATACTGGAATTAATCCTATAATTAAATTAAAAATGAGGTTAGTGGTCTTCAACTATGATAACTTCTTGTATATATTGTATTATATTGTATTGTATTGTATTGTATTGTATTGTATTGTACAACTATATGTATTACTAGTAATAATCAAAGATTATGAGAGTGCGTTCGACGCCGTATAAATGTTTATACAAATACCTTAACTGATCTCCCTAGCTGACTCTCAACCTAAAACCAACCTTTTTCATCAACAACCGGGGTTTTACAGAAAGATATTTCAGTGACAAAGTCCACGCCAGTCTGATTGAAGACTGCGTTGCGTGACGGCACCAGTTTCCACAGACTCACAAGTTTAAAATAGGACTAAAAAAATTACATCAGCCTTCAAATTTCGTGCTAAATATTGTCACATTGACTCGTATTTTTAAGCGCAAAATCTAATTTGTAAAAGTATATTTTTTGTCGAACATTATTCAAAGCAGGAAGCTCAA
>JAHPZR010016067.1:0-25126 GCA_019787425.1 Platygyra sinensis | reverse complement strand
TTTTTCTAAGACCCCCACCCTTCTGGAAATTATTCCAAAAAAAACTTCACACATTTCTTTAATTTTTGGGTCCTACAGAACCCCCCAGCCCCAGGAAATTCCAATCCCTTCTTTGGGGGAGTATGGATATTTTCTGGACGTGTGCACTGATGCCTTTGGTTAGTCATCAGGGGTCTCTGAATGGCATAAAATCCATAAATCCACAAATAAATGCAACAAGTTTGGTTGATTTCAAACTTTATTCCGTTTAATCTCAACATTGTTTCTTACCAATTATACCAATGATGCACTGGATTTCTCATAGCAGCATCACTGTCATCTGTTGTTGAATCAAATTTTTAGTGTTAGGGAAAGTTTACAGACTAAGTTAGCATATGCTACAATTAACAAATCATTTTTGAGTTGAAGTTACGAGTAGCTGCTGATACATGCTTGCCCAGTCTGAATAACTCTTATACATACATGTATCTGTCACTCTTTGTACTTCACTCGCAGGCCAGTGTTGTTGTCCAGCCAACATTTCAACAGCCCAACCTCAGAGGACACATCTGAAAGAGTTCTGCAGCCCATGAGGTGGGGATTGATTCCATCATGGCACCGTGGAGACCCTAAAGAATTCAGCTACAACATGAGTAATGCCAGAAGTGATACTTTGCTAGACAAAAGATCATTCAAATTGCCATTAGAGAAGGGTAAAAGATGTGTCGTCTTAGCAGAAGGGTACTGTATCCCAGATTATATCTTTAAGATTTATGTGGCCTTACATTAATTGGTAGCAATTTGTTACTTTTTGTAACATGAAGTAACTGGGACTCAAGGATTATTTTTATTCTGAGGTTAAATATACTTATTTAACTTAGTTAACGACAAGGAGCGAGTTGCATAGTAGTTAGCGTGGTGTTGGCATTAGCTTATTTGGTGGCTTGCGCGTGTGGCGTTTCCTGTTATTAGGGTTTGAGTTACTGTAGCAGGCCTGGTGCAGAGCAGTTTCCTGTGTGCCCGGGTCAGTGGTTATTGTTGTAATTTATGCACGTGCTGTTACATGTGCTCGGAGTTTTACTGTGATTGGGGTTTGGAGCGTCTTGATCAGTTTTTGGAGTGTTTCAGTGTTCTCTCCCTCCCTCCTCTCCCTTTATTATTATTATTACCGTATTATTATCATTATCATTATCAGAGGCAGTGGAGAGAAAGCCTGGGAGCAAGGTTGGGGAACTTCCACATGAAAAAGACGGGGATGTTCCTGGAAATTTCGAAAAGAATCCCTGAGAGGTAACAAGATGATTTGTGGGTGTGGCTTGAAATTTCTTTTACCTCTAAGAGATACCTATTCTAAAACTACACAAACTGACTTAATACCCTAGGTACTACAAAAGCTTTCCGAGGGGGGTGTAAGAGGGGTCCGAAAACCGCAAAACCGCACAGAAATACGCCAAAAAACCACAAACTGCATCGGATTTTTTCCTGAATACCGAAACCGCACGCGGTTTTAAAACACTGAGCGGTTTGCGGGTATTGCAACCTTTAGGTCGCGGTTTTCGGTGAAAAAAACTGTCTGCGGTGATGGCACTCTTAGGAACGGTCGGCATCCTGTTGTTTTTTTTTACAACGCATCAGGCTACAATTTAACTCTTTGGTTTGCAATTACGGCCTTTTCCAGTTAATACTTAATGTGATTAACCATTTTGGCCAAAGATGCGTCGAATTGGTGAAATGTTAGCTTGTACAGCCTCGTATTCTCGTTTCTTTGATTCCGTGCGCAACAATGGCAAGTGAGGTTGTCGGGGTTGCAACTGAAGGCGAAGAGGACGTGCGGTTTCGGTATTCGGGAAAAAATCCGATGCGGTTTGCGGTTTTTTGGCGTATTTCTGTGAGGTTTTGCGGTTTTTGGACCCCTCTTACGCCCCCCTCGGAAAGCTTTTGTGGTACCTAGGGTATTAAGTCAGTTTGTGTAGTTTTAGAATAGGTATCTCTTAGAGGTAAAAGAAATTTCAAGCCACACCCACAAATCATCTTGTTACCTCTCAGGGATTCTTTTCGAAATTTCCAGGAGCATCCCCGTCTTTTTTATGTGGAAGTTCCCCAACCTCGTTCCCAGGCTTTCTCTCCACTGCCTCTGATAATGATAATGATAATAATAAGGTAATAATAATAATAAAGGGAGAGGAGGGAGGGAGAGAACACTGAAACACTCCAAAAACTGATCAAGACGCTCCAAACCCCAATCACAGTAAAACTCCGAGCACATGTAACAGCACGTGCATAAATTACAACAATAACCACTGACCCTGGCGCACAGGAAACTGCTCTGCACCAGGCCTGCTACAGTAACTCAAACCCTAATAACAGGAAACGCCACACGCGCAAGCCACCAAATACGCTAATGCCAACACCACGCTAACTACTATGCAACTCGCTCCTTGTCGTTAACTAAGTTAAATAAGTATATTTAACCTCAGAATTAAAATAATCCTTGAGTCCCAGTTACTTCATGTTACAAAAAGTAACAAATTGCTACCAATTAATGTAAGGCCACATAAATCTTAAAGATATAATCTGGGATACAGTACCCTTCTGCTAAGACGACACATCTTTTACCCTTCTCTAATGGCAATTTGAATGATCTTTTGTCTAGCAAAGTATCACTTCTGGCATTACTCATGTTGTAGCTGAATTCTTTAGGGTCTCCACGGTGCCATGATGGAATCAATCCCCACCTCATGGGCTGCAGAACTCTTTCAGATGTGTCCTCTAAGGTTGGGCTGTTGAAATGTTGGCTGGACAACAACACTGGCCTGCGAGTGAAGTACAAAAGAGTGACAGATACATGTATGTATAAGAGTTATTCAGACTGGGCAAGCATGTATCAGCAGCTACTCGTAACTTCAACTCAAAAATGATTTGTTAATTGTAGCATATGCTAACTTAGTCTGTAAACTTTCCCTAACACTAAAAATTTGATTCAACAACAGAAGACAGTGATGCTGCTATGAGAAATCCAGCACATCATTGGTATAATTGGTAAGAAACAATGTTGAGATTAAACGGAATAAAGTTTGAAATCAACCAAACTTGTTGCATTTATTTGTGGATTTTATGGATTTTATGCCATTCAGAGACCCCTGATGACTAACCAAAGGCATCAGTGCGCATGTCCAGAAAATATCCATACTCCCCCAAAGAAGGGATTGGAATTTCCTGGGGCTGGGGGGTTCTGTAGGACCCAAAAATTAAAGAAATGTGTGAAGTTTTTTTTGGAATAATTTCCAGAAGGGTGGGGGGTCTCAGAAAAAATCCCTTAAAAACTTTCATTGAGCATTGGTTGATTACTCATCGATTTCTTATTGACTGTTAGCAATACTCAATGAGTAATCAGCTGATTATTCATTGATTACTCATTGATCAACCACTGGTTACCCACTGATTAATTATGGAATGGACAATGTCTAGCATGCGTCCATCCAGTTCAGGATGTACACGGATGGTTGGGAGAGCACGAAGGTAGTGCAAGAGATGCCCGAGGTGCAGCCAAGAGCATCTCTAGCTAGTGAGACATTTTTCATGCTCAAAAGTCAAAATTTCACCAACTATGATGTCAGCCTGAACCATAATAGCAATTTGCTATGAACCATCCATTTCTATTTCATAAAATATTAGCCAATCAGAGCATGCACTAGCATGTAACTATGCTATAATCATCAATGTCTGTAATGTGAGCAATTAGTTATGTCTGGTTACTGTTGTAGCTCCAGGAAGTACTCATGAAAGGGATAACATTTTTGCATATTAAATATATGCATACTGCAGTGATTTTACATTTTTACTGGGCGTGTGCCATCTCCAGCCCATGGTAAAGGGGGTTTTTAGTAGTGACTGGTATGGGTGGTTAGGGGTAGGGATTGGGGTAGTTGTTTAGCACAAAATATAAATTACAGGACAGGATCCCTTGTTAATTTTTGTTTCGCATTTTTTTTTATGTCAGCCCGAACAGGAACAACAGTTGGCATAAAAAGTATTTATTAAACTTAAGCTCATAAGCTAGGTCTGGAGTTCACAGGACATCAAGGAAATATAGATTGAAACTTCCTCGTTCGACTGTGACAGATCTCTTTAGTTACAATACAACAACATTCCAAACATTTTTGAGAAGTGAATTCGTTCACAGCACACAAAATAAACATAAAAGACATGCTTCAGTTCAACATCGATATAAGCTTACTCACGTGAAAGATTGCGGACTGATATTGTAGGACGGGTAATATTTTCCCCCGCCATCACGCCAGGTCGGTTCTTGGATCTTCCCGTCCTTCCCTTTGTATCTACATGCCTTTGGGAATTCATCGGGTGCAAGTGTACTGAATAAAGAACAAAGGCAAACAGTTATTGACAAAACAAAGGTCGGTGATTTCGCTCGGAAATAACTTAATTTCCAGTATCTATTTTCAGTGATGACAACTGCTGCTCGCTCATACCAGGCCGTTCTCCCACACATTATAAAGCCAATTGAGTTCAGCTAAGTCAGTTGATTGCTAGAATGGTTTTGAAATATATCACGGGCGAAAATCATCCGTTGCAACAGTGAGAAAGTTGACTTTAGCGAGGAGAAAACTCCTTCACGAGCTGACTCTAACAACCTTAAATTTTGGCGCGTTTTAGGTCTGTATCGGGCAGCGGTTTACCACAACATAGTTCCCTCTATCGCTACTCCAAATCCACGTACTTCGAGTCGTTTACCTCGGAAGAAATGATTGAATTTGGTATTTTAGAACAAAGTTGTTCTGCCTGTGGACAAAGCGTGAAGTAAACACTCATTTTATTTCCTCCTTGTTCAGAAATACCGTGAAATTTGCGGAGTATTTCTGTAATGCTGTCAAGTCACGTGTGAATTTGAAGGCCATCCCAACAAACATTTCGCGCTGGGAACAAGCTTCTTTGGTTGTTACCCGACTCTAGTATCGGAGATTTTTGAACGGTTCTTTTCTATTTTAAGTCCATTTTTTGTTCCTCATAGCTCCTTCAGTCATTGTAGATTCTCCATAACAAAGATTAGAGTCTATTACTTGCCCTAAATCTTTATTCTTGGCCGTTGTTCGGTCTCCAAGTGGTTGTATCGTTGTTTACTTTGGCTTTGCCGAGCTATGGCCGGTCATGGTTGAGTTCAACAACTTGACTCAAGACTGTTGCATATTTGCCGGCATTTCTTCTACCCCACCAGTGTAGAATGAGTCAGGGAGGAGTCATAATGGTGAGACGATCGTAACAGTAGTCGAAAATTTGATATATTAGGCGTATTTTTGCGTTGACTCTTGATGCCAAACCACTACTTATCTTAATTCATCTCGATTGCAGTATGATGGAGGTCGAAACAGACGAACTAGCAGATCAGACGACTATCACGCCAAAATGCAAAGAGCTGGCTCGGAAACACTGTTAAAGACAGATCTTGAACAATCCAAGGAGGCAATAAAGAGTGAAATTCGCAAGCAGCTTAAGTTAAAAGAAGGAGCAGAAAACTTGAAGAAAGTGGCCACTGACAAGAAAACTATCGCGCAGTGCAACTCGATTTTGAAAGAGGCCACTGCTAAACTTCAAGATTTGCACGATGATTTACAAGACCTCAATGCTAGGGTATCGGATGATACGCCCTGTAAGTATATAAATTGTTGTTTTAGAGAGCAGATACAATCCTCCTAAATAGCATTCTGTGACAACCTGTTCACCAGCCAACAAGCGTTTCGTTGCTTCGTGAAATGACACTTGTTCATTTCTCTTGACAGGGGAAAGTTTATGAGAACTCGTCGAGTTGTTTTGGAGTACCATTTTTGTGGTTAAGATGCAAGCAGTTAAGATGAAGTCGTTGATTTGAGTAAAAATGTTTGGTCATTTCCTCTAATAGCTGGTAAATTTGCGGAGAGATAAACTCTGACGGAGTTGACAACCTGTACATGTGAAAAATAAGCTCTGAGGCTAATCATGTTGTTATTATCCGAACATATTTCTTTTGTATAGCCTCGTATTTGTACGGAATAGTGCACAAAACCCAACACAAACGGTTCGATCTACTAGTACTAGATGACAACTCTAAAACACGCTATTTTTGATAAGTGCAGCTTGATATTCCGTGTGTAGAATAACTGTCATTTTTGAAGGAATTAAAAATTTTTCGTCTGCGTTTCGGAAACACATCTCGACTTTTCTGAAGTAACAAAGCAGCAAAATTTCATTACTTTAGGGTTCAAAGTTTACAATAACCTCAAGCTATCATACTCGGGATATTTTTTCGGTCAGGAATATGCTACTTGGTGCGTATCGCAACACACACTTAAACATTGTTAAAGTATTTAAATCGTCACCCTTTGGAACTGTTAATTTTTGATGTACTTGTCGCCATGAATCATTCGAAAAAGTTAGGGCATTGTTTAAATCGTTTCCTTGTGATGGCTGAGAGATTTTCGGGCAATTACGTTGTTAGTTTCGCCACTGTCAAGTAGTTTTAAATATTTGAAGCGTTCTCGCCTGTGTTTGTGACAACAACCATGGATTGTTTACATTTGATCGAAGGAAGAGCCTTTGTTTGCATTTTGCCTCTTGTTATGAGGTTTTCTCTTCGTTCCTTTCGTCCCACTGTGCAATCTAGGCACACTAACAGGCTAGTATTCATGTTACCTGGAGTTTTGTTAGTAAATTCTAGAAACTATCCCGAATCTTTCCTCAGTTACTTAGAAGAAATGTTAGTTTCCGCTAAGTTTATTACCAGCTAACTAGCCACTCGCTAATACGAGTTGACAGTGAGTCTACCAAATTTGGATTTGATAGATCAGGGGGTTTATATTGTTTTCCTTGATTTTATTAAGCTGACTGAGAGTGTGTTAGTTTTTATTTCCTTTCAAAAATTATGTGCTGGGGTTTGTTACGAGAAATTTATGAAGCATGGGTTTTTCCTTGGTAGTTTCTTGTCTTATTTTCTGGAGTTTGTAAGTTTGACATAGCCTTGCTTACCTTACGTTAGCACCGCTAGAAAGTTAGAATCAGTTGCATCTAGTTACTCCTGAGACACTAACTATTGTGTATAAGTTTTAAAAGTGCTAGTGAACACTTTGTCCTAGGTGATCAAGGTGGATTATGCAGGATTTACAAAACAAACAAAGATTTAATTATTGTGTTGTAAATGGCCAACATTTTCTGATCATTATTTCATTCTTACTGAGGCCTCTTACTCCAAGAGCAGACTATGTCACTAACATGACCATTCTAGCATTTCATCTCAGATTTGGGATGTCTATTCAACCAGGTTGCGGTGTATCCCATCATCTTGACCTCAACATTGTCTTAAAATCTTCTTACTATATCAATGCTCGTACATTGTTACACAATTACATGAACAGTAGTATTAGCAGCAATTGTAAAAACATATTTTCATGTACCACCAAAAGGTTTAGGAAAGAGTCGCAAAAAATTAAGGTTTTGAGATTTTTCACCCTGTGATTAATTGTCAATGTACAGTATGCATACAGTTACTTTTAATTAAATTAAATAGACACATGTTCTTTTGGAAATATGTTGTTATGATCAGTTCCCTTGTTGTCTATCTGCTGATATAATGGGATTTCAGGAACATCGCTCTTCAAAAGAAAAATTAATTTCATTTGTGGGCTCACACATGTGTACAATTGTAGATTTGATCTCCTGGAATCATTTACAGTTTCTATGTAGAATGATTAAACTACTTTCCGAGCATTTTATTCTGTGAGCCAACTTGACTGTGCTTTCTATATACTATTTACTTACAGAAAAAACTCAGGCTAGTGGTCTTGGCTAATAATTATTTATCAAGAGTACTAGCATAACAATTATCAGTAATCACTTGTTCATATTGTTAAGTCCTTACGACTTGGGTGGATCTGCAAAGTTTCAGGTTTTCCAATACTCATAGACTCTCACTTCAGTTTATCTTTTTATGTCAATTTTTAAGTCATTCTTGCCATCAATTTATAAAAGAAACTTACTTCTTTAAAAAAGGAAAACAAGTGAACTGCATTATTTAAGCTATTTGTTTTCTTTTTATTTATAAAAGAAAACCTGTTTTCTAAAAACTCTGAGAGGAAATCATTCAGCTTTTTAAAGGTCTCACAGAAAAAAACAGAAAAAAAAACTCAAAATATATATATGAAGTAATCACAGGCTTGTAGTACAGTACATGTAAATGGGGGAAATCCATAGGCCACAGATTCTTATTCTTTGTTTTTTTGTCTTGCAGCTGAAAATGATAATGCTTTGTCACCAGACAAGACAGATGGTCAGCAAAATGAATCAGATGGGAGCACTAAGATTGAGTCCTTGAAGAAACAAATTGCTGTGGAAATGAAAGTTAAACAAGGGGCAGAAAACATGTTAGCAATGTACAATGCTGCTGGATCAAAGAAAAAAGACAGTAAACTTATTGCGGAAGCGCAGCAAATGCTGGAGGACTCCAAAACAAAGATTGAAATTATTCGAATGGCACTACTGCGAGAACAGCAGCAGGGTGTGTCATCAGGAAGGGAGGATGGTGTGTTATCTGGTAGTGCTAGTGGTAAAGAGAATGCTGCACCAGGATTAGGACTTTCGCCTCTGGAACTTAGAATAGAGGATGTACGGCATCACATTGAAATCGAATCTAGAGTAATTCAGGGTGCAAAAAACATGATCAGGTTTTTGCAAAAATCTGGTCACGATAAGAAAGGCTTAGTAGAGGTAAGTGTTTTACATTCCTTAGATACCAGAATTAACAAGTAGCTTTCAACCATGTTATAGAAGCTACATGGACAGTTTGGGAATAACTCATTATAATGTATGCAATAACAAAATATGTAGTCCTGATAAATTTATGGCATGTACATAATTATGTATTTGGGAAATTGGTTACATGTAACATAAACAAGGTATAGATGAGAGAAACTCTGGCTTTATACAATGGGTTTCTCTGAAGTTCTCTGAAACATTCAGGACTCTCTGGACCTCAGGAGACCAGTTAAGGTAATTCCCCTGAAATAAAACTGACAATAGATTTTCGTTCAAACTTTGCCCACTGAATATTTATCATATGAGAACTTCAATTTTGAAATAAAAAAGGGGGGTGCCCACACTCATTAAGGAGCACTGGGGCATTGAAAATGACCCATTTTGGCATTATTTCACGCTTATTACAAGAACGCATTCCCGGTAATAATTGTAAATTTTTGTGACCGAGCCTCATGAGAACACGCAGTAAACTGGAGTCAATGCGTTGTATCAGACACAAATAAACTTTTTAAGTTTGATTTAGACAGAAAGCTGAATCCTTGATTAAAATTTCAACCAAATTTCTTGACATGGTTACCATAGGGCAAAATAGAAAAGACCACAGTTTACTTGCTATTTTCGCTATTTATTCAATTTTCAGCAATAGAAATCGGATCAGTCTTTCCTCAAGCAAAGTTTATGATAAGTTGATTACAATGACCGGAAAAAAAATTGGGGTGCCCATGCTCGTTGGTGAGCTATAGCCATTTTTCAACTGAAAGAGCTCAATATCAAGGCAAATCCGCCATGTAATCGGTGTGCACGTGCACGAGAGCGCGCTAAATGACGCCATAAATTATGCGCAGAAAGGATGCGCAGTGCAATTGTGAGGAATAACCTTAAGCTAACCCAGGATTAGCAAGATTTTTTATTTCATTTTCGTAACTCTTGGTAAGCTGTTCTGCTCTGAATTTCATTAATCTCAGATTACATAAAACATAAGCAGTGAAAAGAAAAATTAAGCCTTAAGGGTGCTAAACTATGTATACTTATAAAGAGGAGAAACTTCTATCTTAAAAGACACCACTGTATCTCAGACAGTGATCAAACAGAACTTGGTGTTCTTTTAAGAGCCCAATAACAGATTCATGTGCGCACTTGCATGCATTGCTCAGGGTTGTCAGTAGATTTTTTAGTAGCAGGTTCCATCCAAAAAGTAGGTGGCTATTTCCATTTATTTCTCTTATATCACGCTCAGAACTGACCTACTAACATTCGGAGTAACCAGCGCAGTATTCAAAATAGCCGGTGAAATGCGCCGATTGCCGGCTTATTTTGGCAACCCTTTTATTTAGTTATTTATTTATTTATTTAACAGCTTTATTGACCAGTACACATGTTACATACAACAAGACAAGTAACCGAAAAGAAATAAAGGAGGTGAAATTTCACTTCCTAAGGAGGTGAAATTTCACTTCCAGTAACTTACATCAACCAGCACATGGAAAATAAAAACAACTCAATAATTTGCAAGTACTGACAAGTGTATGATTTTTCAGGCGGAGAGAAGATGTCACGAATCAAGTCAAAAACTAGATTTACTTCAGTGTTCACTTACGAGACTTATGGGAGAGCTATCTCCTGAACAAGCAGCTGTAGGTATTTACAAAGACTATATAACAACACCACCATCTTATGCCGATCGTAAGGCTGTGGGCTTAGGAAAACAGCAATACACAGCTATCACAAAACCGGCAGCACTCACTGGAGAGTTATATGTAAGTAGTGTAAAAGGTATTTATTACTGGAGTAGAGTTTAGTGTAATGTAATAATAACTGCTAAATATCTGTCATTTGCCACTATAGCTAAAGCAAAGTGATGAAGAACCAAGAGACAGCATAATCTTATTTCAAAGACCAGATAGAGCCCTTCAATTTTGTCTTAAAGATCTTAATTGCATTATGATCATGATGTCAAATCTTGTAAGAATCAGGCTGATAAAAGTTGGAAATGAATGTTTTGGCAAATTTACACTGCGTCTTAATCTCAATTGGATAACTTTTAGTAATAGTGCAGACACAAAAGTACATGTAGCATTTCGTGAGATGTTGATATTGGCTAATACATACTGTACAATGTACATGTACAGCATTGTGTTGTAGCATTATGCAGCTTCATCCACTGCATGGAAAAAGATGAGTACAGTACATTTCGACCATGATCTCTTGGAAACCTGTTGACAGAACCCCTTTTGTGGGGTAGGGAGGAGGCAATTTAATCTGTCCCTGTATGAACAACATCGAGTATGGCAGGGTTAAATTTTGAAAGTCTTTCCTGTACATTTCTGTGATTTGTTTTTATTTGTGAGGGAAGGGAAGGGGGGGGGGGGGGGGAAGGGGGGTGGTTATTAATTAATGGTTAATTTACCAGTTGTGATATTCTTGGATACATTATGTGGGGGAGATCCACCACCAACATAGCACCATTTTTATTATCGTGTGCACTCCAGTTGCTGTACACATGGAATCGAGAGTGCAAAAAATTTTCAAACATCTGCTGCTTTCCTGGTTTTAGAGGCAAACTTTAACATATAGGTCTTTAAATGTCTAGATTGAATCTTGTTTTTTTTTTTTCAGGTTCACATGGTTGGTGCTGATAGACTCTTGGCAGTAGTTCCCAATAGAGATCCTAGAAAAACTGTTAGTTTAGCAATGGTAAGCCCTGATGGCAAACTAGGCGATCGGTCTGGATCTAGCAAAAGGAAGAGTGGTTACAATAAATGGAACGTGGATGAAAGTTTATCAGGTAAATGCAGAAAATGTAGTGGACACCTCCTTTGCATTGCAATTATGCATACTCTGTTTTAGTATCTTGTCATGCAAGTACCTTAGTTTGTGATTGCTTCCTGCAGTCGTCATTTATGTTGCTTTGTTTTCTGTGTAGTTGAAGTCTGCGCTGTCCTTAAACTGGATAATTGCTATGTGGGGCAAAGTTCATGGAAGGCATTAGGAAAAGATTGTTGGAGTCAGCAGTTTCATATTGACCTTGACAAAGTAAAGTGCTTTTAATGATTGTAATAGAAACAAATTGAATGAAAATCTGGTGTAACCTAAAACAAGACTAGAGACAAGAAATCAAATTCTTGCCCTTTTGCAATGATGGGCAGGAAATATCAGTCCTCCTTCCATTCCCAACAAAGGTCAAGGACATTCTGGAGTGGGTGGGGGATGCAAAAGTAGGTCATCTGACAATATCAGAACCTTGTAATAAACAATAATTATTGGATGATGTTTTTGTGATATCCAGAATGATCAAGGTCAAGGTTGGGGTTATCAGCCAAAGCTGAAGGTTGAGGCTGATAACCATTACAAAGACCTTCATTATTCTGGATATCACAAAAACCGAATCTAATAATAATTATTGTTTTATTATGCATTGAGTGAAAAAAAAAATGAATGTCCTGTTTCTGCTTCTTCACTGATGGCAAGCCAGACAAAGCAGGCAAATTTGACATGATTACCCTAAGAAATCATGCACCGCAGTCATAGATGACATAATTACCTGTGACCTTGAGCATCCTTGACATTGTTATTGTATATCTACAGCTAGATGACATCACAGGTGCTGATTTCAAAAATTCACTGTACATCTTCAGCCAATCAGAAAAGAGATAGCGAGGTCAATGTATAATAATGAAATTTGTGGAATTTCTGTAACTCCTCTTCATTTCAAACTACTGTTTTTGATTCCCTTTTTAAAAGAGTTACATAGAGATTTTTAAATGTACCGGTACCACTATTATAGCAACTACTTTAATTATGCATTTTTAGTCTTATAACAATTGCTCGTGTTTTTATATTATAGTCGAGAGAGCTTGAAGTTGGCGTGTACTGGCGGGATCACCGTTCACTCTGTGGAGTAGCATTCCTCAGACTGGAAGAATTTCTCGACAATCAGCGGCATCAAATTCAAGTCCCTCTTGAACCTCAGGGCTGCCTGTTTGCTGAGGTTAGTCTCACTGTCTTTTTTTCTTTTGGCAATTTATTTTGTGTGATATTTGTATTTCACATTGATATTTGTTTTTTTCTGAATATGAAATGAATGCTGCTCTTGACATTGACAAAGGTACCATAAAATCACATTGAAATATTGCTCTTGACATTAAATGACATGATACTAAAACAACAACAACAAAACCCAAGAATACTTAACTACTTTTCAAAGAGAGTATAAAAAGATGATTTGAGCAATATTTTTAAAGAAAGAAATATTTTGGTGAGTCTTAATGAGCTAATATTCCATTAGAAATGCATGGCAATGTTTTGGTCATTGACAGTTCTTTCAGTAGAAAAATAATATAGCTTGTAATCACTTGAAGCCCCAGATTACAAGTGACTCTTACTGTCAGTTTATTCAAGGAACAGGAGTTAAAATTCATTTATGTTGCTCTGGTCATTAAATGGCATGACACCACCACAACAACAATGCCAAATTATGGTAAACCACATGATCAAGCTATTTTTCAAAGAGTTTTTAATTACAAAGAAAATTGGGCTCACATTCGGTATAAAACGAACAATAACATCTCATTGTTTAACCCTTTTGTCCAAGATGCAAATGACTCCTTTTATCCTTATGTTGCTTTTGTCCTATGCATTATCATATGACATCAACTGTGCCATTTTACATGGATCATAAACCAAAAATTGTGATTTAAAATTAAAAGTAATTTATTTTTTCTGTAGTGCTACCCTCTTCATATACATAAATTTTGTAGTGTATCAATGTATATTTTTGTTCTCTCACCAGAGTGATTTTGCTTAATTATAAGTGGGCAAGATTTTGTTTTGTGATGAAAAAGCCAGACTCGAATCATCTCTGTCAATAATATTTACATGTATATGACTTCTTTGCCAACCACTGGTTTAAAGGGAACAATAATCTTTTTGGCGTTGTACCATCTTGTATGGTTCCCATGTTCAGGAGTTCAACTGAATCAGTTTTAATGAGCACTGCACCAGCATCGCAGAGGTCGTGGGTTCGAATCCCGCTTAGAGCCTGAAATTTTTTTCAGGTCTCTGTTCAAGTAGTGTTACGGCCGCACTTGCATTAATGACCTGAATCAGTTTTGTTTGTCTAATATTTGTAGCAACTCTTTATGCTTTCTATTTACATGAGTGTATAGTGTCTGAAAAAACCTTTTGAGAGTGATTCTATTAAAGTTCGTCTTCTACAGTAAATAAGCTCTGTGGTAGACAGGTGTTGGTGGTTCACAATATTCTTTGGACTGGTTTTTCCAGTTACAGTGGATATCATGGTTATCTCTTTTCATAATTTTTGTTTGGAAGTAAATTGAAAGATAACTTTCATTTTCTCCTTGCTTTTGGGAGTCTTTTATGGTAATTCTTACATTACATCCCTTTTATTTTTAAAAGGTCTTAAACCATACTTTTTCATGGTCTTTTGAATAATTGATTTTACCATTTATAATTTTAAACATGATAGATCCATACTTGAATTATGAAATAAAGTCTGGAAGTTTTTTTTTGAAAAGATGGGTTAGCAAAAGTAATTTAAGTAATAATTTCAGGCAGATATTGAAATTAAAGCCATGACAGCTGATGTTGCTGAGAGATGTGTCCTTCCAATTCACAGTTGTGTAATACATTTATTTTGTTTTTCTGTACTTGTGTCAAGAGTTTATGTGATCAAATTTTCAGTTTTATGTAAAATTTAATTTCCTTCCCAGCAAATAGTTCATAAACAATTTAGATGATTGAACTGTCTTTGCCAGGAGTTCATTTATATCATATACATATATCATTCAATATTCACACTTTACCTCATGCAGCATGCATAATTTCCATTTCTATTACTTTTCTCAATAATTAATTTCCCTTAGCTTTGAGTCATTGAAAAACTTCTTTGTATTTTTCTTTCTTTTAAAACAAGTTTCAACATTTATGGACAGTTTTAATTCAGTCCTAGTCTTCTGTTTGGCATTTCATTTTCTGTTCAGCCTGTATGTGGATGTTTTGGTTTACTACAGTTTTTAATTGCAATGCTCTAGAAGTTTCCTTTGTTCCAACCGGCTTTTGTTGAACCCTGTATGAATTTTGTTGCCAATCTTTGTTGTTTTATCTTCACGAATGATGTGAACTGCAGGGTGTGGAATTGATAGCAATAAATTCACCTTAGTATCTTTGCTTTACAAGTTTCTTGTAATCCCCTGATAAGTTATTACGCTGCACTGAAACACTCCAGCCATTTTATTTGCCATTCTCATTGTAATTCAATATTTTGACACTTCTGTTTGAATTCAAAGTCTTTTTTATGGAAATTTGCATTAATTTCATGACCTCTTGGTTATGGTGTTACGAAATAATATATTTCGGTTGTAAAAAAGAATTAATCTCTTAAAAAGAGGTTGATTAATTTCAAGCTTTAGCGCTAATCCTTAACTGCTGGTTTTAAATATCACACACATGGGAATTATTTTTGTTCCAAGGAAATTGTATTTTTTTCTGTTCGGTTTTGGCACACAAATATTTTCTGTGTTTTTGTTTCAGATATCTAGCCCCTCTGTGTCAAAACACTTCTATGACAAGGTGCCTATTGTAAACACTTTTAGTAATCTGCAAGAGGAACCAGAATTAAATTTACATATTTCTCAGACTTGACAGGTGCCGGATTTTCTAGTTTCAATGTTTATTTTTTTTCTGCCTGATTGGAACCAATGAAACCTTACTCCAGGACAGGTTCCGGCAGGTGAAAAGATGTTATTGGCTGGTTACATGATGAAAAACTTCTAAGCAATTAAGAAGCAACCAACTGAATACGCTGTGAACTCTTCTGGCTTGATTGGTTTATCAAAGGGACAAAAATTATTCAAAATGCATCTCCTGCCTCCAAAGCTGCTGTGATCTTCTTTATGATGTTTATTCATGAGGTTTTTGGCATTTATGGCTTTACAACAGAAGGCTGAAGAGTTTTGTTATTGTGTTGGGACTTGTCAAAAATTCTGATCTTTGATCACCTAGGCTATGCAGGTGAAATTTACAGGGATTTGGCTGCCATTGGCAATTGTCAAGAGCTTAAAAACAGATAAGTTTTTCATCCCATCATATTTTGCCTTGGGCACATGAAGTGAGAGCTGGATTTGAGAAGCTTCCTGTTTGTTCTCTCTGTGAGCAAATGTACTATTTCACTTAAAATGCATTATTTAGTAATAATTTGAAAGGTGAGAATGAGAGACCCAACCGAAAGCCATGTATGGGAAAAATAATTAAGGCTGATTGAAATTCAGATTAGCTCAACAATGAATTATGGTCAAGATAGCCGAGATATTGTGGGGAAGGAGCAAAATGGCTTCCATTATCAGACCAAGCTTGGAATCACAAGCCGTAAGATTGAAAAGATCTATGAGCAGTGGAGCAAGGAATTAGCCAAACATGACTATGGAGGTGTGAAATCAAGGAAAGCTGAAAAATTCTCTGTTAAATCAGAATGGAAATCCTCGAGGAAAGAAAACATCTGTGTGAATAGTAATGAGCAAGAAATTATGAGCAAAAAAACGTTTAGACCTGGTGGATTCTCAGGTAAATATTCTGTTGAAGACAAAAAATTGCCTCCTTTCCGCACTGGAAAGTATATCCCTAAAGATGATGTTTATTCCTGTGGTGTGTGTGTACAGAATGAGAGGCCAGTTGCTTTGTCTTCAAAATCTAAGGAAGGCTCAGACAAAGTTGTGTCTGGTTCACCACCTCCGTTTAGAACAGGAAAGTACACACCAAATGACAATACTATCTATGTGAAAAGCCCAGAAAAATTATCAACACAAGGCACATCTCCCTCACAAGGTTCCCCAACACACAGGACAAGAAGGGCATCTTGTGACAGAATTATGGGCAAATTTGATGGTTATTTTTCTACTGGAAGAAAATCACCAAGTTCACCAAGAAATAGAACTCGAACAAAATCTCCTTCAAATGAGAGAGGTAAAACTTCATCACTTGAACAAATCAGTCATAGCTTGGCAAGTAACAGTCTGGGCAAGCTTAGATCAAAGAGCCAAATTAGCCAGAGTGTGGAAATAGTAGGCAAAAATACTAAATCTCGCCCTCGAAGTTCTGCTATGGAAAATTATGTTAATTCAAGAGCAAGGACCAGAAGTGAGAATATGCTTACTGTGAAAACTCCTCAGCGTCCCAAAAGTTCAATATTAGAAAACAGCACCCATCGTTTTAAAGCAATTGTACGAGATATAGATGTGGGGGCTGCTGAAAAGAGTAAGCCCACTATGAGAACTCCAAACAGACCACGAAGTGCTGTAATGGAGAACTCTCTTTCTAATCGACTGCCAATGAAGATTGTAACAAATACAAAAGGTCAAGCATCTCTAGGTAAGAACCTAGTGGTTCTGGATAGGTCACCAAGCCGAGAATCTAACAGATATCTGAGGAAAGGTTCAGATTCTTCAGAAAGGGGACACCAACGTTCAAAGACAACTACTTCGATCACCAGCAGCTGCAGTGAGAGAACTTACAATGCGGTTAAACCTAGGAAGCCAAGACGTGTATTACACAGAAATGCAGCGTACGTAAAGCCTAGAAAAAACAGAAACTACAAGCCTGTGGAACAGAAACAAGGCTCTAGTCAAAAGAAATCTGCTCGAGCATCAAAACAGGAAAAATTGCCATCAGAAACAGTTGATGGCTGTATTCCTGAAAAACCATCTGCTTCTCAAAGGCCATTTGTGCTTCCTTTATTTACGGACAAGTTTTGCATGCGAACTGCAAGAGGGAATGGTCAATTTAGGATTCCTACAATCAAGAGATATCGTGTGATGGTGTGGAAGATAAAGAGAATTTCTTACCTTCTTTACGAAAAGGTGCTAATTGTTTACTATTTTACATCTTTTGTGTGTTGCTTGCAGGAGATTTAATTTATTCAGAAATAATGTTGAGCAAGGTTTGGCTAAATGTGATTTTTTTTTTTAATGATTGCATATCAAATGGTTTTTGAGCAGCATATCTCACCACTGGAGTATTTGCACATGCTTCGTTTGACATTAAATTATTATTGCACCTTTGTTGCTTTCTTTTAGTCCGTTTCTGCTGGGTTGGGTTTTTTTCTTTTTGTTTCTATTACAATCATTAAAAGCACTTTACTTTGTCAAGGTCAATATGAAACTGCTGACTCCAACAATCTTTTCCTAATGCCTTCCATGAACTTTGCCCCACATAGCAATTATCCAGTTTAAGGACAGCGCAGACTTCAACTACACAGAAAACAAAGCAACATAAATGACGACTGCAGGAAGCAATCACAAACTAAGGTACTTGCATGACAAGATACTAAAACAGAGTATGCATAATTGCAATGCAAAGGAGGTGTCCACTACATTTTCTGCATTTACCTGATAAACTTTCATCCACGTTCCATTTATTGTAACCACTCTTCCTTTTGCTAGATCCAGACCGATCGCCTAGTTTGCCATCAGGGCTTACCATTGCTAAACTAACAGTTTTTCTAGGATCTCTATTGGGAACTACTGCCAAGAGTCTATCAGCACCAACCATGTGAACCTGAAAAAAAAAAAACAAGATTCAATCTAGACATTTAAAGACCTATATGTTAAAGTTTGCCTCTAAAACCAGGAAAGCAGCAGATGTTTGAAAATTTTTTGCACTCTCGATTCCATGTGTACAGCAACTGGAGTGCACACGATAATAAAAATGGTGCTATGTTGGTGGTGGATCTCCCCCACATAATGTATCCAAGAATATCACAACTGGTAAATTAACCATTAATTAATAACCACCCCCCTTCCCCCCCCCCCCCCCTTCCCTTCCCTCACAAATAAAAACAAATCACAGAAATGTACAGGAAAGACTTTCAAAATTTAACCCTGCCATACTCGATGTTGTTCATACAGGGACAGATTAAATTGCCTCCTCCCTACCCCACAAAAGGGGTTCTGTCAACAGGTTTCCAAGAGATCATGGTCGAAATGTACTGTACTCATCTTTTTCCATGCAGTGGATGAAGCTGCATAATGCTACAACACAATGCTGTACATGTACATTGTACAGTATGTATTAGCCAATATCAACATCTCACGAAATGCTACATGTACTTTTGTGTCTGCACTATTACTAAAAGTTATCCAATTGAGATTAAGACGCAGTGTAAATTTGCCAAAACATTCATTTCCAACTTTTATCAGCCTGATTCTTACAAGATTTGACATCATGATCATAATGCAATTAAGATCTTTAAGACAAAATTGAAGGGCTCTATCTGGTCTTTGAAATAAGATTATGCTGTCTCTTGGTTCTTCATCACTTTGCTTTAGCTATAGTGGCAAATGACAGATATTTAGCAGTTATTATTACATTACACTAAACTCTACTCCAGTAATAAATACCTTTTACACTACTTACATATAACTCTCCAGTGAGTGCTGCCGGTTTTGTGATAGCTGTGTATTGCTGTTTTCCTAAGCCCACAGCCTTACGATCGGCATAAGATGGTGGTGTTGTTATATAGTCTTTGTAAATACCTACAGCTGCTTGTTCAGGAGATAGCTCTCCCATAAGTCTCGTAAGTGAACACTGAAGTAAATCTAGTTTTTGACTTGATTCGTGACATCTTCTCTCCGCCTGAAAAATCATACACTTGTCAGTACTTGCAAATTATTGAGTTGTTTTTATTTTCCATGTGCTGGTTGATGTAAGTTACTGGAAGTGAAATTTCACCTCCTTAGGAAGTGAAATTTCACCTCCTTTATTTCTTTTCGGTTACTTGTCTTGTTGTATGTAACATGTGTACTGGTCAATAAAGCTGTTAAATAAATAAATAAATAACTAAATAAAAGGGTTGCCAAAATAAGCCGGCAATCGGCGCATTTCACCGGCTATTTTGAATACTGCGCTGGTTACTCCGAATGTTAGTAGGTCAGTTCTGAGCGTGATATAAGAGAAATAAATGGAAATAGCCACCTACTTTTTGGATGCAACCTGCTACTAAAAAATCTACTGACAACCCTGAGCAATGCATGCAAGTGCGCACATGAATCTGTTATTGGGCTCTTAAAAGAACACCAAGTTCTGTTTGATCACTGTCTGAGATACAGTGGTGTCTTTTAAGATAGAAGTTTCTCCTCTTTATAAGTATACATAGTTTAGCACCCTTAAGGCTTAATTTTTCTTTTCACTGCTTATGTTTTATGTAATCTGAGATTAATGAAATTCAGAGCAGAACAGCTTACCAAGAGTTACGAAAATGAAATAAAAAATCTTGCTAATCCTGGGTTAGCTTAAGGTTATTCCTCACAATTGCACTGCGCATCCTTTCTGCGCATAATTTATGGCGTCATTTAGCGCGCTCTCGTGCACGTGCACACCGATTACATGGCGGATTTGCCTTGATATTGAGCTCTTTCAGTTGAAAAATGGCTATAGCTCACCAACGAGCATGGGCACCCCAATTTTTTTTCCGGTCATTGTAATCAACTTATCATAAACTTTGCTTGAGGAAAGACTGATCCGATTTCTATTGCTGAAAATTGAATAAATAGCGAAAATAGCAAGTAAACTGTGGTCTTTTCTATTTTGCCCTATGGTAACCATGTCAAGAAATTTGGTTGAAATTTTAATCAAGGATTCAGCTTTCTGTCTAAATCAAACTTAAAAAGTTTATTTGTGTCTGATACAACGCATTGACTCCAGTTTACTGCGTGTTCTCATGAGGCTCGGTCACAAAAATTTACAATTATTACCGGGAATGCGTTCTTGTAATAAGCGTGAAATAATGCCAAAATGGGTCATTTTCAATGCCCCAGTGCTCCTTAATGAGTGTGGGCACCCCCCTTTTTTATTTCAAAATTGAAGTTCTCATATGATAAATATTCAGTGGGCAAAGTTTGAACGAAAATCTATTGTCAGTTTTATTTCAGGGGAATTACCTTAACTGGTCTCCTGAGGTCCAGAGAGTCCTGAATGTTTCAGAGAACTTCAGAGAAACCCATTGTATAAAGCCAGAGTTTCTCTCATCTATACCTTGTTTATGTTACATGTAACCAATTTCCCAAATACATAATTATGTACATGCCATAAATTTATCAGGACTACATATTTTGTTATTGCATACATTATAATGAGTTATTCCCAAACTGTCCATGTAGCTTCTATAACATGGTTGAAAGCTACTTGTTAATTCTGGTATCTAAGGAATGTAAAACACTTACCTCTACTAAGCCTTTCTTATCGTGACCAGATTTTTGCAAAAACCTGATCATGTTTTTTGCACCCTGAATTACTCTAGATTCGATTTCAATGTGATGCCGTACATCCTCTATTCTAAGTTCCAGAGGTGAAAGTCCTAATCCTGGTGCAGCATTCTCTTTACCACTAGCACTACCAGATAACACACCATCCTCCCTTCCTGATGACACACCCTGCTGCTGTTCTCGCAGTAGTGCCATTCGAATAATTTCAATCTTTGTTTTGGAGTCCTCCAGCATTTGCTGCGCTTCCGCAATAAGTTTACTGTCTTTTTTCTTTGATCCAGCAGCATTGTACATTGCTAACATGTTTTCTGCCCCTTGTTTAACTTTCATTTCCACAGCAATTTGTTTCTTCAAGGACTCAATCTTAGTGCTCCCATCTGATTCATTTTGCTGACCATCTGTCTTGTCTGGTGACAAAGCATTATCATTTTCAGCTGCAAGACAAAAAAACAAAGAATAAGAATCTGTGGCCTATGGATTTCCCCCATTTACATGTACTGTACTACAAGCCTGTGATTACTTCATATATATATTTTGAGTTTTTTTTCTGTTTTTTTCTGTGAGACCTTTAAAAAGCTGAATGATTTCCTCTCAGAGTTTTTAGAAAACAGGTTTTCTTTTATAAATAAAAAGAAAACAAATAGCTTAAATAATGCAGTACACTTGTTTTCCTTTTTTAAAGAAGTAAGTTTCTTTTATAAATTGATGGCAAGAATGACTTAAAAATTGACATAAAAAGATAAACTGAAGTGAGAGTCTATGAGTATTGGAAAACCTGAAACTTTGCAGATCCACCCAAGTCGTAAGGACTTAACAATATGAACAAGTGATTACTGATAATTGTTATGCTAGTACTCTTGATAAATAATTATTAGCCAAGACCACTAGCCTGAGTTTTTTCTGTAAGTAAATAGTATATAGAAAGCACAGTCAAGTTGGCTCACAGAATAAAATGCTCGGAAAGTAGTTTAATCATTCTACATAGAAACTGTAAATGATTCCAGGAGATCAAATCTACAATTGTACACATGTGTGAGCCCACAAATGAAATTAATTTTTCTTTTGAAGAGCGATGTTCCTGAAATCCCATTATATCAGCAGATAGACAACAAGGGAACTGATCATAACAACATATTTCCAAAAGAACATGTGTCTATTTAATTTAATTAAAAGTAACTGTATGCATACTGTACATTGACAATTAATCACAGGGTGAAAAATCTCAAAACCTTAATTTTTTGCGACTCTTTCCTAAACCTTTTGGTGGTACATGAAAATATGTTTTTACAATTGCTGCTAATACTACTGTTCATGTAATTGTGTAACAATGTACGAGCATTGATATAGTAAGAAGATTTTAAGACAATGTTGAGGTCAAGATGATGGGATACACCGCAACCTGGTTGAATAGACATCCCAAATCTGAGATGAAATGCTAGAATGGTCATGTTAGTGACATAGTCTGCTCTTGGAGTAAGAGGCCTCAGTAAGAATGAAATAATGATCAGAAAATGTTGGCCATTTACAACACAATAAATCTTTGTTTGTTTTGTAAATCCTGCATAATCCACCTTGATCACCTAGGACAAAGTGTTCACTAGCACTTTTAAAACTTATACACAATAGTTAGTGTCTCAGGAGTAACTAGATGCAACTGATTCTAACTTTCTAGCGGTGCTAACGTAAGGTAAGCAAGGCTATGTCAAACTTACAAACTCCAGAAAATAAGACAAGAAACTACCAAGGAAAAACCCATGCTTCATAAATTTCTCGTAACAAACCCCAGCACATAATTTTTGAAAGGAAATAAAAACTAACACACTCTCAGTCAGCTTAATAAAATCAAGGAAAACAATATAAACCCCCTGATCTATCAAATCCAAATTTGGTAGACTCACTGTCAACTCGTATTAGCGAGTGGCTAGTTAGCTGGTAATAAACTTAGCGGAAACTAATATTTCTTCTAAGTAACTGAGGAAAGATTCGGGATAGTTTCTAGAATTTACTAACAAAACTCCAGGTAACATGAATATTAGCCTGTTAGTGTGCCTAGATTGCACAGTGGGACGAAAGGAACGAAGAGAAAACCTCATAACAAGAGGCAAAATGCAAACAAAGGCTCTTCCTTCGATCAAATGTAAACAATCCATGGTTGTTGTCACAAACACAGGCGAGAACGCTTCAAATATTTAAAACTACTTGACAGTGGCGAAACTAACAACGTAATTGCCCGAAAATCTCTCAGCCATCACAAGGAAACGATTTAAACAATGCCCTAACTTTTTCGAATGATTCATGGCGACAAGTACATCAAAAATTAACAGTTCCAAAGGGTGACGATTTAAATACTTTAACAATGTTTAAGTGTGTGTTGCGATACGCACCAAGTAGCATATTCCTGACCGAAAAAATATCCCGAGTATGATAGCTTGAGGTTATTGTAAACTTTGAACCCTAAAGTAATGAAATTTTGCTGCTTTGTTACTTCAGAAAAGTCGAGATGTGTTTCCGAAACGCAGACGAAAAATTTTTAATTCCTTCAAAAATGACAGTTATTCTACACACGGAATATCAAGCTGCACTTATCAAAAATATAGCGTGTTTTAGAGTTGTCATCTAGTACTAGTAGATCGAACCGTTTGTGTTGGGTTTTGTGCACTATTCCGTACAAATACGAGGCTATACAAAAGAAATATGTTCGGATAATAACAACATGATTAGCCTCAGAGCTTATTTTTCACATGTACAGGTTGTCAACTCCGTCAGAGTTTATCTCTCCGCAAATTTACCAGCTATTAGAGGAAATGACCAAACATTTTTACTCAAATCAACGACTTCATCTTAACTGCTTGCATCTTAACCACAAAAATGGTACTCCAAAACAACTCGACGAGTTCTCATAAACTTTCCCCTGTCAAGAGAAATGAACAAGTGTCATTTCACGAAGCAACGAAACGCTTGTTGGCTGGTGAACAGGTTGTCACAGAATGCTATTTAGGAGGATTGTATCTGCTCTCTAAAACAACAATTTATATACTTACAGGGCGTATCATCCGATACCCTAGCATTGAGGTCTTGTAAATCATCGTGCAAATCTTGAAGTTTAGCAGTGGCCTCTTTCAAAATCGAGTTGCACTGCGCGATAGTTTTCTTGTCAGTGGCCACTTTCTTCAAGTTTTCTGCTCCTTCTTTTAACTTAAGCTGCTTGCGAATTTCACTCTTTATTGCCTCCTTGGATTGTTCAAGATCTGTCTTTAAAAGTGTTTCTGAGCCAGCTCTTTGCATTTTGGCGTGATAGTCGTCTGATCTGCTAGTTCGTCTGTTTCGACCTCCATCATACTGCAATCGAGATGAATTAAGATAAGTAGTGGTTTGGCATCAAGAGTCAACGCAAAAATACGCCTAATATATCAAATTTTCGACTACTGTTACGATCGTCTCACCATTATGACTCCTCCCTGACTCATTCTACACTGGTGGGGTAGAAGAAATGCCGGCAAATCTGCAACAGTCTTGAGTCAAGTTGTTGAACTCAACCATGACCGGCCATAGCTCGGCAAAGCCAAAGTAAACAACGATACAACCACTTGGAGACCGAACAACGGCCAAGAATAAAGATTTAGGGCAAGTAATAGACTCTAATCTTTGTTATGGAGAATCTACAATGACTGAAGGAGCTATGAGGAACAAAAAATGGACTTAAAATAGAAAAGAACCGTTCAAAAATCTCCGATACTAGAGTCGGGTAACAACCAAAGAAGCTTGTTCCCAGCGCGAAATGTTTGTTGGGATGGCCTTCAAATTCACACGTGACTTGACAGCATTACAGAAATACTCCGCAAATTTCACGGTATTTCTGAACAAGGAGGAAATAAAATGAGTGTTTACTTCACGCTTTGTCCACAGGCAGAACAACTTTGTTCTAAAATACCAAATTCAATCATTTCTTCCGAGGTAAACGACTCGAAGTACGTGGATTTGGAGTAGCGATAGAGGGAACTATGTTGTGGTAAACCGCTGCCCGATACAGACCTAAAACGCGCCAAAATTTAAGGTTGTGAGAGTCAGCTCGTGAA
>JAHPZR010016066.1:40000-45566 GCA_019787425.1 Platygyra sinensis | reverse complement strand
TTACAAACTGCAAATCTCAGAACGTCAAAGAAAGAAAAGGAGAAAAGAGAACACCACAGTTGAAAGTACATGCAAATGGCAAAGCAAGTCGAGCAAAACGAAGCTGACGGAAGATTATGCGAACCCCACACACCCCCCCCCCCCCCTCTATGGCTTGACAGAACGAGTGCTGCTGGAAAGAGAAAGAGTGAATCACTGGGGGACTGTTTCCTCTGTATTGCTGTTGGATTCTAAGGAAGAACTGAATCAAGATCACCTTAGAAAAGCGCTCAGTCTTCTTCCCAAGCGGTTTCCTTTATTACGAATGCGAATCAACGAGAAAGCCAGTGAAGCGTGCTTTGAAGAAATGGACATGGCTGATACAGTTGACTTTGAAGTATTAGACGAGATAGCAGCTGATAACTGGGAAGAAGGCTTCGAGAAAGAAATAAACGGCGCTTTATTCAACACTGAAACAGGGCCTTTGTGGCGCGTCAGGTTACTGAGAGAAACAATGGTCGATGGAAAATTGCGAAGTGCATTGGTATTCACATTTCTACATGTTTTTTTGCGACGCGCTTTCCATCTTCCAGCTTCAGAAAAAACTCCTGGAATTTCTCACTTCTCTTTACAGTAGTGAGGAATTTGAGGTCGAGAGCTTGCCTCTCAGACCAGCTATGGAATCACTGATGTCAAATCTTATTGATCCTAGCATCGGAGAGAGGCTTTTGTTTTCAAGCTACTTCACGCTCCAGCGGATCAAAACATTCTTTGCCAAACCAAAGAATTTGTATTTGTCAGTTTATCCTCCTGTTGCCGATTCTGATCCATCGATAACGAAGAAAACCTGTCTTCTGAGTCGCATCCTGTCTGAAGAAGAAACCACCCTGTTGATAAAGAGCTGTAAAGAAAACAAATGCACGGTACACGGGGCGATTACTGCCTCCACGCATCTCGCAATCTCGCAAATTCTTCAACAAAAGAAACATGGGCTGGAATTTCCAGTGTCCGTAGAGTCAAGTTACACTGTTAGTTTACGAAAATATTGCCAACCAAAGGTAAATAACGATGAGTTTGGAGTGTATGTCTGTGGAGGTGCATTATCCGTTCCAGTTCCTTTGCTTTACCCTGATGACAAGCAAGGCTTCTGGGAGTTTGCACGCGCGTGTTCTCGCGAGGTCCACACGCAGTTGTCTTCTGGTAAGCACCTAAACGTTCCGAAACTGTACCATTGCGTCGATATTCCAGTGTACTGCAGAATGTCTGACTACGAATACAACGAAGGTCGCCGAATCCAGATAATCAACATCACTAACTGCGGAGCACTCAAAACAGAGCAGAGCGAGAAGAGTCCGTACAAATTCGGCGGCATGTATTTCGGTCTACGAGGAGCGAAAATGGGTCACGTATTTGGAAGCAACGTCCTCACTGTAGATGGCAAGCTTTACTGGGCTGTGGAATATTTTCCACACGTCACCACTAAAACGCAAGCAGAAGATTTTATTGACTTGTCCTTGCAAATTTTGAAAGAGGTCTTTGTGCAGTAAAAAAAGAAAGAAACGAGTTTAGGTTTGTGATCCACATACATCAGTGTATGAACCAGCTTGCTTAACTGGACATTTTGTACTATATTGTTATTGTTATCAGATCACTCTAAATCGTTCCTTTCATCACATTGTAACTCAGTTTAAGGTTGCATTTCCGAAGTATATTGTATTTATTTCTCACATACGAATGCGATAGTATTTTAGGAATACTGTAGAATTCCGAAAGGGGCCGTTACTTTCGGATTTAGCAGGCAAAGGGGGCCGTTACTTTCGGGTGGTCAAAAAAACGTTTGTATGGTAATTCAAAGTTGATTCAGACAAAACGGAAGCGTCGGTAACACAACAAAAAAATCCATTTATGTATATTACTAACTAGCCTGCGAACGCAGACGTATTTCCGGCTGTCACTGTTTCCGCCGACAGCCGGAAATACGTCTGCGTTCGCAGGCTAATTACTAACCAACTACCCACATAAACAAAGTAGGCTATATGTATGGGTTATTGACCAAGTGTGAGGTCAAGATGGCTGGATATTGACCAAGTTCTTTTTTTGCGTGTTTATGGACCGAGACGAAGTCGAGGTCCATAAACTCGCAAAAAAAAGAACGAGGCCAATATCCAGCCATCTTGACCGAACAAACTTGATCAATAAAGGATTTATTATATGGCTTTTGGTGAAATTTTGCTTTCGGGATGCAGCGGGTAATCCCGAGCGGGCAAGATGGCTCCATCTTGCCCGCTCGGGTAGCCAATCACAGCGCGCGATTTGGTTCATCTTGCCCGCTCACGGAACTAGCCATATAATAAAAACAAGTAAAGGTCCCAGTGTGGTTATTGTAGGAAGAAAAGTATGGTCGCATTATATCGCAATGTAAGTAATACTTCTTGAAACGTCATATCAAATATGACGTCAAATATAATTCGATTTTTTATTGCACTCACAAGGCCGCTACTTTCGGATGGGTCGTTACTATTCTTTACGTGGGGGGCGGGAACCGTTGCTTTCGGAATTCTATGGTATAAACGCTAGACTGCATGCTAGACTCTCGCAAAATTCAACTGGGATTAAGGTGAGACGCTTTAGTTCAAAAGGATGATTGCGACGAGACAAGGGCGCGGTAGGCCCCTACCTTTTTGGCACTTCCATAAATAAATGTTGTTAGAAGAAAGTAGTTAATATATTTTTCGGGCGATGTAGCAGCTCTCGTAAGGTCTCACATGAATGGCTTCCAACCCTTTACAGTCTTTCCCGTAAAACAGTGAACGCCAGAGAAAATTTCTGGAATGTTTATTGTTTCACGACCAATCGGACGCGAGATGAAACCGCAATACATAACTGACAAACCGCAGAATGGATTACTCAACTTCGCAGGCAAGCCGGCGGTCAATGCCTGGGAGAGATTGTGTCCGCGATAAATGTTCACATATGCCGCAGCGTTGTCCCAGGCCGTGTCCCAGTTAGGTCGGCGGCATATGAGAACAAGGCTTAAGAGTGTACAGTACAATAGAACAAACAACAGAAACACTGCCCCCTAGCCACAAAACAGTAACAGCTGCTGCGATGACGACAATTAGAATTACAAGCTTACGAGAGCTGCTACACTACCGATTTTTTCATTTTAGTTTGCAACTTTTTCACTGTAAAACATTTCTGGTCTAGATGCCGGTCTCGATTGGAATGCTTTCAATATCTATTTCAGCTAGTTCCCAGTCCTTGTGATACACAGCCGTATAATAATAATCTTCCATAACGCCCTTTTAAAGTTCAGGATCAATAAACGTTCGTTAAGTGACTCTAGAGAAAACACCGGTTGCCAGCGGTCTACAAGGAGTTTTAGGGAACTTAAGCACTGACAACGGCGACGCCAGAGACGACACCTAGCAGAAAATGGATGTAAAATTTACTCTCGAATTTCATAGGTAACTAAACCCATTCAGAGCGCAAATCTGTCTAAAAACCTTCTCAAACTAAATATGTAATGCCAACGATCAATTCCATCAGAAAATCCAAAATATTTGCCGTCGTGGCGTACGTTCTCCAAAGTACGCAATACTTGGTCATTTCACGTTTTTGTTTGGCAGAAAACGGAAACGAAATGTACAAAGATTTATAACGCACGTGCACAGCTATTAGGCACCTTAAGATACCCCGATTTTCACGCGGGGTTACGGCTAGCGGCATTTTGAATTCATTAAATGATGATGTGATCGCGTCCTCCCCGTAAAAGCTACAGGTTTTCCCGGGGTAATCAGTGGTCTACACGTGAGTTCGCTCCGGGTAAAAATAGAGAAACGGGTAAGTTTTTATGGTCTTTATCGTTGCTTATTAGACTAGAATCGTATCCAGATTCTTGCATAAAAACTTGTTTTTCTGATTTGAAGCTTTTTGGGACTACGAAAATGTTTTCTTGAGGTACAGATGTGGAGAAATTTTTGCCTGTCAAATAACGTGCTGCTTTCCAAAACACGCGATGACTGAGGTGTGGTCTCTTCGCCAAAGTTTAGTTGAGACACATTTCAAATAGATTTAAAATGCAATAGGCCATGAACCACGTTAAAAAAATACCTAAATTCAAATTAAATACTTCATGTTGACTTGAAAAGATACTTCTTGACTAAAACGGGTGTTTTGTTTTCGAAAGTCGCGTGTCAACACCAACAGCGTTCAATACGACAAGATGATACCAAAAATTAACCATTGTGGTTCGAGTTCTCTAAAATACGAAGAACTTAGGCCCCGTTTACACGGGTCCGGAAAAATCTTTGCACGGACAAAAACTTGCACGGTTCCACCTTGCGTTTACACGAGACCGGCGGAACTGGACGAAGTTTTGAACCGCTAAGTGTGCAAGTTTGGGACCTGAAAAAAGCAGGTCAACTTTTTGACCGGCACGGTTCCGCATTTGTACGGACTCGTGTAAACACCCGAACCGTGCAGCTTTTTGTTCAGATAGCGCTGTTACGGCCTGGAATCAAATGCCGCAGCTGGTCTAAACTTTGCACGGACCCGTGTATACACCACTACAACAGAATTTGCACGGATCCGTGTAAACGGGCGGTCCAGGAACAAAATTCGTCCGGGTAAAAATTTGTCCGGACTCGTGTAAACGGGGCCTTAGTCATTTCACGTTATTAAATTGTTGAGGAAGGCAAAGAAATGTACAAAGATTTATAACGGACGTGCACAGCTATTGTTCTGCTCTTTAATTAAAACTTTTGTTTGGTGACGCTCTCGTTGCCGTTGCCGTCGTGATTTGCTAAAACTCCCATTTATAGCAATATTAGGGAGTTTACGAAACCAAGACGGCGACGGCGAGGACAACGTCGACAAAAATGAATTTATAGTTTATCTTCGAATCTCACGATACTCTAAAATCACTTACTTTGTTTATTACCGTCAAAACTATCACAAAACTAAATCCGGAACACAGCGATAAATTTGAAAAATAAAATTAAAAATTTGGCCGTCGTGGTCCACGTTCTCCAGACGACGCAAGATTTGGTCATTTCACGTCGTTGTTTCGCAGAGGACGACAAAGAAATGTACAAAGAGTTATAACGCACGTGCACAGCTATTGTTCTGGACATTAATTCTTTTGTTCAGTGACGTTGTCGCTGCGGTTGCCGTCGTGGTTTCGTAAACTCCCTAATGACGACGGCAGCGGCGGCGACGAGGCCTTGTAAAAAATGAATTTATATTTTACCTTCGAATGACTTAACTCTGTAAATCTGTTCAGTACGCCTATCGGTTTTAAGACTTTCGTAGGCTAAATATGCACCGACAGCGTTCAGTTGCAAACGGCGATACGGAAAATTAGCCATTGTGGTTCGCCTTCTCCAAAAAACGTAGAACTCAGTCATTTCACGTTGTTAACAGGGACCTTACGCATATGAGACGGCGACGGCGAGGACGACGCCTAGTAAAAATGTGTTTCTATTTTACTTTGGAATTTCTCATTTATTTAGATCTTTTCAGTGTGTCTGACGGCATTAAAACTTGCCCCTGATGATCGAGCTACGAATGCGTTCAGTTCCAAATA
>JAHPZR010016066.1:20000-32500 GCA_019787425.1 Platygyra sinensis | reverse complement strand
CCGAGTTGACTATCTGCTCGTAGAAAACTCGGGCTTGTAGTCTAATTGTTAATTATAAAATGTTAAATTCCTAAACATTTACATTTCGAGAGGCTTTCGTTAAGACTACTTGACAAAATGTTTTTGTGACCTATACAGCTATTTTACGCAATCCGATTGACACCAAATTTTGTATAACACAGTAACAACATTTTCGAGTCATAAAATGCAGAAATTCTTAAATATTTACATTTCGAGGAGCTTTCGTTAAGGCTCACATTTGTGTACCCGCGCAGGCAGTGAAATCGAGGGTGACGAAGTCGCTAGAACGAGATACCGGGGGAAGAAAAAGCCTTTTTCTCGCTCCTTGCCCGTTCGTCCCGCTCGCAGACTTCGTTCTCGTTTTCGCAGCTCGCGCCTGAACCTACAAACATATGCCCACTTAAAGACCATTATTAAGAAACCAACGATGCTTCTCTGGGCTCACGTCTTCTAGTCGCTCGCCTCTTAATCAAGTTTGGCTTTGGCTTCCTCCCACGCCTCGTGGTAGCTAAGCAACACAGTTTCAAGTAAAATCGCACACATTAATAGAATTATCCAACACCATCCTAGAATGAAACAATAGCCAGGGATTTCCGTGTTTACATAGCCTCATCTAAACACGAGGGAATGCGTCTCGAGTTTGCATAACTTTCGAGTATTCTGCAACCCCCCCTCGTGATTAGATGAGGCAACTTTCACGCAGTAACGCCATTGTTGAATAGAAAGTCAGTCAAGTGACCAAGTCACCATTGGTGCCGCTAAACCTGGTTGGTGTCATCTTCATCCGGGCCTGTAGGTTCCAGCAGACATCTCAGATTTATATCACGAAGAGAAGTCATCTTCGTCCGAATCCTCTATCTCATTCCTTCTATCTGTGAATCAACCACACGAAAACTACTGTTAGGGTTGGGAATCTGCATACCTCTCCTACCTCTCTATAACGGGAGAAAAATTGGGTCCCGCCCATACGTCGGGCACACATTTGACGCAAAACACCGGACAACTGCCAGTTATTATGCCTTGGGTTAGCTGTGTTAGACAGATCAACTGCACTTCCTGTAACACGAAATGACGTCAAACACACAAGGAGATAAGCCTCACTTCCTTTCAATACGAAAAAAGTACACGATCTGACGATAAATTACCTGCCGATAGACTCAATGATTCAGAGTAGGTCCTTCTAGGCTGTCCATTACTCATCCTACAAAAGGTATTAAACATAGAACAAAAGTCAGTACACCAGTGGGCCGTTTACTCTAATTTCGTTCATTTGTCAGGCACAGTACCTATATATTTTCTTTCAGTGCTACTGGCGCATTGTTGTGATGATTTGCACTTGATCAGAATTAATACTTTATGAACCAGGGCTCACATCTCTGGAAATATAAAGCTGCCCGGTAATTAACCTAAAGTGTAGGTATTTTGTAATTACTAAGAAAACTCGGTCAAGTATAATCACTAATGTCATATCTCCCCTCTATGCAATAAGCAATCCTCCATTGAAAAGTTCAGAGAGAAACTGTCAGTTTTAACCTAAGAACTAGGTTTTCTATCTACTACAACACATAACTAAGTCTGCTTTACAACAAAGTGGAAAAACAAACAGTAAAAAAATCGGCTATTCTCGGAAACATTCTGGGATTTCTCGGCCACTTCAGTTGCTTCTCCTTGGGCCAACAAGTGGGGCAGTTCACAGTGGGCTGTTGGTCTTCTCGCAGGGGAAGGGTTCTCCACAGAGTGTAGTGTACATTTCGCGGGGCGTTTCAGCGTTTCCATTTGCTTGGGGGGAATTGGGGCTTAAGGTAATGTGCGTGAATCAAAACTCTTCTTGAAAATGTGTTTGCTGAGAACTGCAGGCCATTTTCTGGCAGTAGATGACCTGGGATGCCGTGTCTTGCAAACACTAAGAGCATGATAACACAGCGGAGCCAACGATTCCTTCCGAACTCCTTGACCGACCCAGGGGCCCGTTTCTTGAAGGCCCCGAAAAGTCTTCGCACCAAATAAGGTGTAGCAAAATCTCAAACCTTTTTCTACAAAATGTTATGCACATATTCTTAATATGAAGAGAGGTTCCCTTAATACAAGAAGTTTCAGGCGTAAACACCTCTCTGTCTTGAAATACCTACTAACTACAAGTGGCTATGCGGATCCGAAAAGCTTTTGGGGCTTTTGAGAAACGGGCCGCTGGCAGAAAGTTGCTGCTGACTTGTTTGAGCTAAAAGATCAACACTATCTATTTGTCACTGACTACTTCTATGCATGGGTACATACTTGCTTTCAAGGATTTTTGCCATCTTCTCCCATTCTACCTTTTGTCTTTTCCTGGCCCTGACCAGATTATCAGGACCAAATGCTGCCTGTGTGTGGTTTACAGGAAGGCGATTTCTGTCGTCTGTCGGAGTTTCAGATGTTCTTCGCATGGACAACTGGTTGGTTGAGTTAACAGGTCTGGTAGCTGGATTCAGCTGTTGTTTCTCCAGTGTAGCTTTAAAGCTGCAAACCACCTTGTCCACAAATTGTTTCATTCTTCCCTCATAAGGTAAAGGTTTCGTCATTCTGCCTTTGCAGTTGTACCACGCGTTCCTTGAGTAAATTAGTTTCACGTTCGCATCGCCTCTCCAAAGCACGTTGCCATGGAGCTGAGTTTTTCCAGGTTTGCAATTCTGCTACCTGATTTTTCATTACCTTCAACTCCATAATTTGGGTTTTGGTGGACTCTTTTTGCAGCTCTTCTAATTGACCTTGTACTTTTTCCAGCTCATTTACTCGTTCTTTTGTTTTCTCAGTTCCTTCCTCTAAATTACTGAATCGGTTGTTCAATAAGGCATTCTCTATTTGCAGTGCTCCAACTTCGTCGTCTTGCTCCTCTACCTTCTTCTTCAGGGATGTTATTTCGGTTTACACTGCTTCAATTGCTCTGTTGTCTTAACGTACTTCGACCATACGTCTCTCAGATGCTCCTCTCTCGAAACCTCAAGATGGGTTGTCAGATTACTTCTTTTGTCCTGTATAAAGGTTTAAATAAGAATACTGTTATATCACGACGTCAATTCTAGACGCCACACAAAGTTAGCAGTACTGAGCAGTTGTAGCAGCAATAGCAGTGGCAGTAGTAGTAATGGCTGTAGTAGCCAAAAGCGGCAGTAGTTCAGGGTTCTGAACAAAGAGCTAAGAGACAAAACTGTCCGAGACGGATTTTTCATGCGTGTGTCTAGTATAAGACGATTACGCGTCTGGATGTTGTGCAAGTTACTAAAAAGGGCAGAAAACAGTTATTTATGCTATAGTTTTGATGTCTATCGAGGAACTGAACGCTGTTAACCTCTGCCCCTACCCGTACCATCAACAGTTCATAAACGGCATTCCAAAGCTGCTGAAAAGGATCTTGTTACTGATGCGGAGAAGGGCCGCCAGGCGGAGCCCCATACCCATATAGGAAAGTAAAGGAAACCATGAATTGATTTTATGGTTATCATGGCTAGCGGTATTGCTCGTGGGCACGTACGAACAACGACGGAATCGCCCAAGATGGCCGTACTCCAGCTAAAAAAGGTTGACAGAGAGATTTATAACTTCCTTCTTTGATATTGGACATCTATGTTTTGGTCAAATGACACCTGTCAAAACAAGGTATCCGCTGACCAGTATCACGTGAATATATGGCGGGCTCAAAGTTTGTATGAAGCCAGTGAGCACTGACCAACTGGTTTTCTATTGGATCGTGGGTTCATGTGAGGTCAACTTGTTCTAAACGGGGCCGGGTCGTTCCCAAGCCAGATAATGCTAACCCAGGATTAAAAATTAATAGAAGTATAGACATTATTTCTCGTATACAAATGTTTTTTCACTGGTTTTGTTTTGTGTATTTTGAGATTATTTTAACTCAAAACAAAAGATAAAATAATCTGTAGAAAACCTCACTGAAAAGTTACAAAACTCAAATTAAAATTCTCGTTTAACCTGGTTGTCTTAATCGGGATTTGAAAAACCTGGCCCAGGAGTTCCGCTTTAGGCTTGGCTGAATCTATATATTAGCTTACATGGAAGGTACATCCTGCTTCCTTGAAAGGACAGACACACTGTGGTCATCATACAAGCATCCGCACATGGAATTCCATCTACAAAAAAATGTATACCTTGTTTGAACGTGGTGTTTGAGGTCACATGCACGGTCTTGGAAGATAGAGGAGCTGAAAACAGTAATAGTTTTGAGGTGCAGCTTGTCGGGGAAACACTTATTTAAGCTTGATTCTAAGGGATATCGGTGAAAGCTAATACAAAATCCGGCTCTTCCAAAGTCTACAGAGCTGGAGTGACATTCATATCAGTCATATAGGGCAACAAGGAGACTTGGGCAGGTCAAAACATTGCAAGGGCTAGCTACGGGACACGTAGGAGAGTGGGAGAGAGGTGCATCCAAGAAACTCAAAAATAAGAAATTCTATTCCCATTACAGCCCTCCAACCCTTCCCTTCTTGTAGGTTTTGATCTGTCTGTTGTTAGTCAAAGCAAGTGTGTTTGAGGACTATCCGTTGGTTGAGATAATGTCATGAATAAGTCATTTGTAAGGTGCTTCGTGGTTGTTTGATAGGGGGTTTGTTCTACAGTAAGTTCGTGTATCAGCTTTCCAGAGTTAGTCTGACTCTGACATGATAGAACTGAAGGGCAATTGTGGATAAACTTTTCATGGAAGAGAAATCCTAATACAATCACTACTTTGTAGTTCAACAATTTAACTCTAAGCAATTGGAATAAAGTAGGTGACACAGGTCATGGAGTTCCATACTCTCTTCCTGTCAAGTTCACTTCCGAATATTACTTCGATAAACTGTACTTTCAGCTACCGCAAAATGTAACGTGGATCAATGAATAACGCGCGAGATTAGCACGGGTACAAGGCAAAAATGGGGCGAGATTGGCCCATTTTATCCCTTTTGCGAGAATGGTGACCTATCTTTTTTATTTTATTTTTCGAAACAGTGCTTTGCAGGGAACATTCAGAGAAAGTGTAAAAAAAATTCATCGGTAATTTTTATTTCTGAGGAATCACCTTAAGCTGTTGTCCTTAAATGCTGGAGGGATTTGTCATTTTCATAAAATGCCGAGGTAAAATGCTCCTTTGCGCACGGCACAAATCATAGTAAAGGTGTTCTCATTCTTTTCAGTGAAAACATCCAAACTGATATCAGGAACATGCTGGGGATAGCGAGGTTACTAAATCAAATAATTTATACTAGCAAATCCTTATACAAAATGGAAATGATTGATTCATTCCTCTGCACTTCTTGCAAAATTTCAGTCGTCTGAAGAATATTTTACCATCATTGCAATAGAGTGTCTGCACTGTCACGCAATAAAAATAAAATCAAAAACCATGCGGTGGATAAAGTCAAGAAATTGTGATATTATAAACGATAAGTAAAGAAGACAGTTCTCCGAGTTTAAGGTGTATGCGTTGTCCTAAAGTTGACGTATTCACAAAAATGTTCCACGCAAAATTATAGAGTCTAGTATGGAGCCGCCATGTCGGAGGACCTACTTGTTCCTCCAGTACGGGGGCCAGTAAATAGTGTAAACATTTGGAACTTACTTTGGCTATCTAGTCGACGGATTTTCTGAACTGAGCCAAAAAGCATTTACACAAGCACTTTTCCTATACTTAGACTCCTAAAATGGCTAAAAATCACGGGATAAGTGTATATTTTTTGACAAACCCGATCTTACATGTAGCTCAATGTCACGTACAGCTGTACCTCCATAACTTCGAAATTGAAAATGCGCTGGTTTCCAAACGAAGGATGCTACTGAGCTGGAAAGTTGTAAACAGATATAAATTTAGTACCTCTTATGCCTGATGAGGATAAAACCTTTAATGACTCTTCAGTTTTGGATCTGAGAATTTCATGACGTCACGTGCACACACTCTATAAACTCTGGGTGCGTTTCTTTTAGAAAATCCAAGATTGGATTTTCCGTTGCTTTATTAGACAGGTCACATAAGGGGAGGCAAGCGTTCTCACCCACCGGGCCATCCCTGCTTCCGTAGGGTATGGAAAAAGACATCCTATCACATGGATTTTGCTCAGTGGTACACACATTTTCTTCGAGGACAAAAAACAACTCTGTAACGCGGAAGAACTGGGTATATGTACCATATCTAAAAATACCTTGAGATGGATTACCTTTGAAATATTAGGCCCATATGGGGGATTCACTCCATTACTCCTCATCCTCTCTAAGTGGAAATCACTTCATGGAGCTGTTTTGACTATCTGTGAATAATTCTTAGTTTTCTATACTTCACAGCACTATATGATTGGATGATGCAAGGCTTACAACACTACTTTTGTTTTTTGCAATACAGAAAAAAGGCATTAAATATACAACAACAGTATACAAATTACAGAGGTGGATTTTTCATCCCTTTGATGCGCCTTGATCCAAGAGATCTTGGATTGATCTGTCTAATAAAGCAACGGAAAATCCAATCTTGGATTTTCTAAAAGAAACGCACCCAGAGTTTATAGAGTGTGTGCACGTGACGTCATGAAATTCTCAGATCCAAAACTGAAGAGTCATTAAAGGTTTTATCCTCATCAGGCATAAGAGGTACTAAATTTATATCTGTTTACAACTTTCCAGCTCAGTAGCATCCTTCGTTTGGAAACCAGCGCATTTTCAATTTCGAAGTTATGGAGGTACAGCTGTACGTGACATTGAGCTACATGTAAGATCGGGTTTGTCAAAAAATATACACTTATCCCGTGATTTTTAGCCATTTTAGGAGTCTAAGTATAGGAAAAGTGCTTGTGTAAATGCTTTTTGGCTCAGTTCAGAAAATCCGTCGACTAGATAGCCAAAGTAAGTTCCAAATGTTTACACTATTTACTGGCCCCCGTACTGGAGGAACAAGTAGGTCCTCCGACATGGCGGCTCCATACTAGACTCTATAATTTTGCGTGGAACATTTTTGTGAATACGTCAACTTTAGGACAACGCATACACCTTAAACTCGGAGAACTGTCTTCTTTACTTATCGTTTATAATATCACAATTTCTTGACTTTATCCACCGCATGGTTTTGATTTTATTTTTATTGCGTGACAGTGCAGACACTCTATTGCAATGATGGTAAAATATTCTTCAGACGACTGAAATTTTGCAAGAAGTGCAGAGGAATGAATCAATCATTTCCATTTTGTATAAGGATTTGCTAGTATAAATTATTTGATTTAGTAACCTCGCTATCCCCAGCATGTTCCTGATATCAGTTTGGATGTTTTCACTGAAAAGAATGAGAACACCTTTACTATGATTTGTGCCGTGCGCAAAGGAGCATTTTACCTCGGCATTTTATGAAAATGACAAATCCCTCCAGCATTTAAGGACAACAGCTTAAGGTGATTCCTCAGAAATAAAAATTACCGATGAATTTTTTTTACACTTTCTCTGAATGTTCCCTGCAAAGCACTGTTTCGAAAAATAAAATAAAAAAGATAGGTCACCATTCTCGCAAAAGGGATAAAATGGGCCAATCTCGCCCCATTTTTGCCTTGTACCCGTGCTAATCTCGCGCGTTATTCATTGATCCACGTTACATTTTGCGGTAGCTGAAAGTACAGTTTATCGAAGTAATATTCGGAAGTGAACTTGACAGGAAGAGAGTATGGAACTCCATGACCTGTGTCACCTACTTTATTCCAATTGCTTAGAGTTAAATTGTTGAACTACAAAGTAGTGATTGTATTAGGATTTCTCTTCCATGAAAAGTTTATCCACAATTGCCCTTCAGTTCTATCATGTCAGAGTCAGACTAACTCTGGAAAGCTGATACACGAACTTACTGTAGAACAAACCCCCTATCAAACAACCACGAAGCACCTTACAAATGACTTATTCATGACATTATCTCAACCAACGGATAGTCCTCAAACACACTTGCTTTGACTAACAACAGACAGATCAAAACCTACAAGAAGGGAAGGGTTGGAGGGCTGTAATGGGAATAGAATTTCTTATTTTTGAGTTTCTTGGATGCACCTCTCTCCCACTCTCCTACGTGTCCCGTAGCTAGCCCTTGCAATGTTTTGACCTGCCCAAGTCTCCTTGTTGCCCTATATGACTGATATGAATGTCACTCCAGCTCTGTAGACTTTGGAAGAGCCGGATTTTGTATTAGCTTTCACCGATATCCCTTAGAATCAAGCTTAAATAAGTGTTTCCCCGACAAGCTGCACCTCAAAACTATTACTGTTTTCAGCTCCTCTATCTTCCAAGACCGTGCATGTGACCTCAAACACCACGTTCAAACAAGGTATACATTTTTTTGTAGATGGAATTCCATGTGCGGGATGCTTGTATGATGACCACAGTGTGTCTGTCCTTTCAAGGAAGCAGGATGTACCTTCCATGTAAGCTAATATATAGATTCAGCCAAGCCTAAAAGCGGAACTCCTGGGCCAGGTTTTTCCAAATCCCGATTAAGACAACCAGGTTAAACGAGAATTTTAATTTGAGTTTTGTAACTTTTCAGTGAGGTTTTCTACAGATTATTTTATCTTTTGTTTTGAGTTAAAATAATCTCAAAATACACAAAACAAAACCAGTGAAAAAACATTTGTATACGAGAAATAATGTCTATACTTCTATTAATTTTTAATCCTGGGTTAGCATTATCTGGCTTGGGAACGACCCGGCCCCGTTTAGAACAAGTTGACCTCACATGAACCCACGATCCAATAGAAAACCAGTTGGTCAGTGCTCACTGGCTTCATACAAACTTTGAGCCCGCCATATATTCACGTGATACTGGTCAGCGGATACCTTGTTTTGACAGGTGTCATTTGACCAAAACATAGATGTCCATATCAAAGAAGGAAGTTATAAATCTCTCTGTCAACCTTTTTTAGCTGGAGTACGGCCATCTTGGGCGATTCCGTCGTTGTTCGTACGTGCCCACGAGCAATACCGCTAGCCATGATAACCATAAAATCAATTCATGGTTTCCTTTACTTTCCTATATGGGTATGGGGCTCCGCCTGGCGGCCCTTCTCCGCATCAGTAACAAGATCCTTTTCAGCAGCTTTGGAATGCCGTTTATGAACTGTTGATGGGTACGGGTAGGGGCAGAGGTTAACAGCGTTCAGTTCCTCGATAGACATCAAAACTATAGCATAAATAACTGTTTTCTGCCCTTTTTAGTAACTTGCACAACATCCAGACGCGTAATCGTCTTATACTAGACACACGCATGAAAAATCCGTCTCGGACAGTTTTGTCTCTTAGCTCTTTGTTCAGAACCCTGAACTACTGCCGCTTTTGGCTACTACAGCCATTACTACTACTGCCACTGCTATTGCTGCTACAACTGCTCAGTACTGCTAACTTTGTGTGGCGTCTAGAATTGACGTCGTGATATAACAGTATTCTTATTTAAACCTTTATACAGGACAAAAGAAGTAATCTGACAACCCATCTTGAGGTTTCGAGAGAGGAGCATCTGAGAGACGTATGGTCGAAGTACGTTAAGACAACAGAGCAATTGAAGCAGTGTAAAACCGAAATAACATCCCTGAAGAAGAAGGTAGAGGAGCAAGACGACGAAGTTGGAGCACTGCAAATAGAGAATGCCTTATTGAACAACCGATTCAGTAATTTAGAGGAAGGAACTGAGAAAACAAAAGAACGAGTAAATGAGCTGGAAAAAGTACAAGGTCAATTAGAAGAGCTGCAAAAAGAGTCCACCAAAACCCAAATTATGGAGTTGAAGGTAATGAAAAATCAGGTAGCAGAATTGCAAACCTGGAAAAACTCAGCTCCATGGCAACGTGCTTTGGAGAGGCGATGCGAACGTGAAACTAATTTACTCAAGGAACGCGTGGTACAACTGCAAAGGCAGAATGACGAAACCTTTACCTTATGAGGGAAGAATGAAACAATTTGTGGACAAGGTGGTTTGCAGCTTTAAAGCTACACTGGAGAAACAACAGCTGAATCCAGCTACCAGACCTGTTAACTCAACCAACCAGTTGTCCATGCGAAGAACATCTGAAACTCCGACAGACGACAGAAATCGCCTTCCTGTAAACCACACACAGGCAGCATTTGGTCCTGATAATCTGGTCAGGGCCAGGAAAAGACAAAAGGTAGAATGGGAGAAGATGGCAAAAATCCTTGAAAGCAAGTATGTACCCATGCATAGAAGTAGTCAGTGACAAATAGATAGTGTTGATCTTTTAGCTCAAACAAGTCAGCAGCAACTTTCTGCCAGCGGCCCGTTTCTCAAAAGCCCCAAAAGCTTTTCGGATCCGCATAGCCACTTGTAGTTAGTAGGTATTTCAAGACAGAGAGGTGTTTACGCCTGAAACTTCTTGTATTAAGGGAACCTCTCTTCATATTAAGAATATGTGCATAACATTTTGTAGAAAAAGGTTTGAGATTTTGCTACACCTTATTTGGTGCGAAGACTTTTCGGGGCCTTCAAGAAACGGGCCCCTGGGTCGGTCAAGGAGTTCGGAAGGAATCGTTGGCTCCGCTGTGTTATCATGCTCTTAGTGTTTGCAAGACACGGCATCCCAGGTCATCTACTGCCAGAAAATGGCCTGCAGTTCTCAGCAAACACATTTTCAAGAAGAGTTTTGATTCACGCACATTACCTTAAGCCCCAATTCCCCCCAAGCAAATGGAAACGCTGAAACGCCCCGCGAAATGTACACTACACTCTGTGGAGAACCCTTCCCCTGCGAGAAGACCAACAGCCCACTGTGAACTGCCCCACTTGTTGGCCCAAGGAGAAGCAACTGAAGTGGCCGAGAAATCCCAGAATGTTTCCGAGAATAGCCGATTTTTTTACTGTTTGTTTTTCCACTTTGTTGTAAAGCAGACTTAGTTATGTGTTGTAGTAGATAGAAAACCTAGTTCTTAGGTTAAAACTGACAGTTTCTCTCTGAACTTTTCAATGGAGGATTGCTTATTGCATAGAGGGGAGATATGACATTAGTGATTATACTTGACCGAGTTTTCTTAGTAATTACAAAATACCTACACTTTAGGTTAATTACCGGGCAGCTTTATATTTCCAGAGATGTGAGCCCTGGTTCATAAAGTATTAATTCTGATCAAGTGCAAATCATCACAACAATGCGCCAGTAGCACTGAAAGAAAATATATAGGTACTGTGCCTGACAAATGAACGAAATTAGAGTAAACGGCCCACTGGTGTACTGACTTTTGTTCTATGTTTAATACCTTTTGTAGGATGAGTAATGGACAGCCTAGAAGGACCTACTCTGAATCATTGAGTCTATCGGCAGGTAATTTATCGTCAGATCGTGTACTTTTTTCGTATTGAAAGGAAGTGAGGCTTATCTCCTTGTGTGTTTGACGTCATTTCGTGTTACAGGAAGTGCAGTTGATCTGTCTAACACAGCTAACCCAAGGCATAATAACTGGCAGTTGTCCGGTGTTTTGCGTCAAATGTGTGCCCGACGTATGGGCGGGACCCAATTTTTCTCCCGTTATAGAGAGGTAGGAGAGGTATGCAGATTCCCAACCCTAACAGTAGTTTTCGTGTGGTTGATTCACAGATAGAAGGAATGAGATAGAGGATTCGGACGAAGATGACTTCTCTTCGTGATATAAATCTGAGATGTCTGCTGGAACCTACAGGCCCGGATGAAGATGACACCAACCAGGTTTAGCGGCACCAATGGTGACTTGGTCACTTGACTGACTTTCTATTCAACAATGGCGTTACTGCGTGAAAGTTGCCTCATCTAATCACGAGGGGGGGTTGCAGAATACTCGAAAGTTATGCAAACTCGAGACGCATTCCCTCGTGTTTAGATGAGGCTATGTAAACACGGAAATCCCTGGCTATTGTTTCATTCTAGGATGGTGTTGGATAATTCTATTAATGTGTGCGATTTTACTTGAAACTGTGTTGCTTAGCTACCACGAGGCGTGGGAGGAAGCCAAAGCCAAACTTGATTAAGAGGCGAGCGACTAGAAGACGTGAGCCCAGAGAAGCATCGTTGGTTTCTTAATAATGGTCTTTAAGTGGGCATATGTTTGTAGGTTCAGGCGCGAGCTGCGAAAACGAGAACGAAGTCTGCGAGCGGGACGAACGGGCAAGGAGCGAGAAAAAGGCTTTTTCTTCCCCCGGTATCTCGTTCTAGCGACTTCGTCACCCTCGATTTCACTGCCTGCGCGGGTACACAAATGTGAGCCTTAACGAAAGCTCCTCGAAATGTAAATATTTAAGAATTTCTGCATTTTATGACTCGAAAATGTTGTTACTGTGTTATACAAAATTTGGTGTCAATCGGATTGCGTAAAATAGCTGTATAGGTCACAAAAACATTTTGTCAAGTAGTCTTAACGAAAGCCTCTCGAAATGTAAATGTTTAGGAATTTAACATTTTATAATTAACAATTAGACTACAAGCCCGAGTTTTCTACGAGCAGATAGTCAACTC
>JAHPZR010016066.1:5000-12500 GCA_019787425.1 Platygyra sinensis | reverse complement strand
GAAACAACGACGTGAAATGACCAAATCTTGCGTCGTCTGGAGAACGTGGACCACGACGGCCAAATTTTTAATTTTATTTTTCAAATTTATCGCTGTGTTCCGGATTTAGTTTTGTGATAGTTTTGACGGTAATAAACAAAGTAAGTGATTTTAGAGTACCGTGAGATTCGAAGATAAACTATAAATTCATTTTTGTCGACGTTGTCCTCGCCGTCGCCGTCTTGGTTTCGTAAACTCCCTAATATTGCTATAAATGGGAGTTTTAGCAAATCACGACGGCAACGGCAACGAGGGCGTCACCAAACAAAAGTTTTAATTAAAGAGCAGAACAATAGCTGTGCACGTCCGTTATAAATCTTTGTACATTTCTTTCCATTCCTCAACAAATTAATAACGTGAAATGACTAAGGCCCCGTTTACACGAGTCCGGACAAATTTTTACCCGGACGAATTTTGTTCCTGGACCGCCCGTTTACACGGATCCGTGCAAATTCTGTTGTAGTGGTGTTTACACGGGTCCGTGCAAAGTTTAGACCTTTGATTCCAGGCCGTAACAGCGCTATCTGAACAAAAAGCTGCACGGTTCGGGTGTTTACACGAGTCCGTACAAATGCGGAACCGTGCCGGTCAAAAAGTTGACCTGCTTTTTTCAGGTCCCAAACTTGCACACTTAGCGGTTCAAAAATTCGTCCAGTTCCGCCGGTCTCGTGTAAACGCAAGGTGGAACCGTGCAAGTTTTTGTCCGTGCAAAGATTTTTCCGGACCCGTGTAAACGGGGCCTAAGTTCTTCGTATTTTAGAGAACTCGAACCACAATGGTTAATTTTTGGTATCTTCTTTTCGTATTGAACGCTGTTGGTGTTGACACGCGACTTTCGAAAACAAAACACCCGTTTTAGTCAAGAAGTATCTTTTCAAGTCAACATAAAGTATTTAATTTGAATTTAGGTATTTTTTTAACGTGGTTCATGGCCTATTGCATTTTAAATCTATTTGAAATGTGTCTCAACTAAACTTTGGCGAAGAGACCACACCTCAGTCATCGCGTGTTTTGGAAAGCAGCACGTTATTTGACAGGCAAAAATGTCTCCACATCTGTACCTCAAGAAAACATTTTCGTAGTCCCAAAAAGCTTCAAATCAGAAAAACAAGTTTTTATGCAAGAATCTGGATACGATTCTAGTCTAATAAGCAAAGATAAAGACCATAAAAACTTACCCGTTTCTCTATTTTTACCCGGAGCAAACTCACGTGTAGACCACTTATTACCCCGGGAAAACCTGTAGCTTTTACGGGGAGGACGCGATCACATCATCATTTAATGAATTCAAAATGCCGCTAGCCGTAACCCCGCGTGAAAATCGGGGTATCTTAAGGTGCCTAATAGCTGTGCACGTGCGTTATAAATCTTTGTACATTTCGTTTCCGTTTTCTGCCAAACAAAAACGTGAAATGACCAAGTATTGCGTATTTTGGAGAACGTACGCCACGACGGCAAATATTTTGGATTTTCTTATGGAATTGATCGCTGGCATTACATATTTAGTTTGAGAAGGTTTTTAGACAGATTTGCGCTCTGGACGGGTTTAGTTACCTATGTAAATTTTACATCCATTTTCTGCTAGGCGTCGTCTCTGGCGTCGCCATTGTCAGTGCTTAAGTTCCCTAAAACTCCTTGTAGACCGCTGGCAACCGGTGTTTTCTCTAGAGTCACTTAACGAACGTTTATTGATCCTGAACTTTAAAAGGGCGTTATGGAAGATTATTATTATACGGCTGTGTATCACAAGGACTGGGAACTAGCTGAAATAGATATTGAAAGCATTCCAATCGAGACCGGCATCTAGACCAGAAATGTTTTGCAGTGAAAAAGTTGCAAACTAAAATGAAAAAATCGGTAGTGTAGCAGCTCTCGTAAGCTTGTAATTCTAATTGTCGTCATCGCAGCAGCTGTTACTGTTTTGTGGCTAGGGGGCAGTGTTTCTGTTGTTTGTTCTATTGTACTGTACACTCTTAAGCCTTGTTCTCATATGCCGCCGACCTAACTGGGACACGGCCTGGGACAACGCTGCGGCATATGTGAACATTTATCGCGGACACAATCTCTCTCAGGCATTGACCGCCGGCTTGCCTGCGAAGTTGAGTAATCCATTCTGCGGTTTGTCAGTTATGTATTGCGGTTTCATCTCGCGTCCGATTGGTCGTGAAACAATAAACATTCCAGAAATTTTCTCTGGCGTTCACTGTTTTACGGGAAAGACTGTAAAGGGTTGGAAGCCATTCATGTGAGACCTTACGAGAGCTGCTACATCGCCCGAAAAATATATTAACTACTTTCTTCTAACAACATTTATTTATGGAAGTGCCAAAAAGGTAGGGGCCTACCGCGCCCTTGTCTCGTCGCAATCATCCTTTTGAACTAAAGCGTCTCACCTTAATCCCTGTTGAATTTTGCGAGAGTCTAGCATGCAGTCTAGCGTTTATACCATAGAATTCCGAAAGCAACGGTTCCCGCCCCCCACGTAAAGAATAGTAACGACCCATCCGAAAGTAGCGGCCTTGTGAGTGCAATAAAAAATCGAATTATATTTGACGTCATATTTGATATGACGTTTCAAGAAGTATTACTTACATTGCGATATAATGCGACCATACTTTTCTTCCTACAATAACCACACTGGGACCTTTACTTGTTTTTATTATATGGCTAGTTCCGTGAGCGGGCAAGATGAACCAAATCGCGCGCTGTGATTGGCTACCCGAGCGGGCAAGATGGAGCCATCTTGCCCGCTCGGGATTACCCGCTGCATCCCGAAAGCAAAATTTCACCAAAAGCCATATAATAAATCCTTTATTGATCAAGTTTGTTCGGTCAAGATGGCTGGATATTGGCCTCGTTCTTTTTTTTGCGAGTTTATGGACCTCGACTTCGTCTCGGTCCATAAACACGCAAAAAAAGAACTTGGCCAATATCCAGCCATCTTGACCTCACACTTGGTCAATAACCCATACATATAGCCTACTTTGTTTATGTGGGTAGTTGGTTAGTAATTAGCCTGCGAACGCAGACGTATTTCCGGCTGTCGGCGGAAACAGTGACAGCCGGAAATACGTCTGCGTTCGCAGGCTAGTTAGTAATATACATAAATGGATTTTTTTGTTGTGTTACCGACGCTTCCGTTTTGTCTGAATCAACTTTGAATTACCATACAAACGTTTTTTTGACCACCCGAAAGTAACGGCCCCCTTTGCCTGCTAAATCCGAAAGTAACGGCCCCTTTCGGAATTCTACAGTATTCCTAAAATACTATCGCATTCGTATGTGAGAAATAAATACAATATACTTCGGAAATGCAACCTTAAACTGAGTTACAATGTGATGAAAGGAACGATTTAGAGTGATCTGATAACAATAACAATATAGTACAAAATGTCCAGTTAAGCAAGCTGGTTCATACACTGATGTATGTGGATCACAAACCTAAACTCGTTTCTTTCTTTTTTTACTGCACAAAGACCTCTTTCAAAATTTGCAAGGACAAGTCAATAAAATCTTCTGCTTGCGTTTTAGTGGTGACGTGTGGAAAATATTCCACAGCCCAGTAAAGCTTGCCATCTACAGTGAGGACGTTGCTTCCAAATACGTGACCCATTTTCGCTCCTCGTAGACCGAAATACATGCCGCCGAATTTGTACGGACTCTTCTCGCTCTGCTCTGTTTTGAGTGCTCCGCAGTTAGTGATGTTGATTATCTGGATTCGGCGACCTTCGTTGTATTCGTAGTCAGACATTCTGCAGTACACTGGAATATCGACGCAATGGTACAGTTTCGGAACGTTTAGGTGCTTACCAGAAGACAACTGCGTGTGGACCTCGCGAGAACACGCGCGTGCAAACTCCCAGAAGCCTTGCTTGTCATCAGGGTAAAGCAAAGGAACTGGAACGGATAATGCACCTCCACAGACATACACTCCAAACTCATCGTTATTTACCTTTGGTTGGCAATATTTTCGTAAACTAACAGTGTAACTTGACTCTACGGACACTGGAAATTCCAGCCCATGTTTCTTTTGTTGAAGAATTTGCGAGATTGCGAGATGCGTGGAGGCAGTAATCGCCCCGTGTACCGTGCATTTGTTTTCTTTACAGCTCTTTATCAACAGGGTGGTTTCTTCTTCAGACAGGATGCGACTCAGAAGACAGGTTTTCTTCGTTATCGATGGATCAGAATCGGCAACAGGAGGATAAACTGACAAATACAAATTCTTTGGTTTGGCAAAGAATGTTTTGACCCGCTGGAGCGTGAAGTAGCTTGAAAACAAAAGCCTCTCTCCGATGCTAGGATCAATAAGATTTGACATCAGTGATTCCATAGCTGGTCTGAGAGGCAAGCTCTCGACCTCAAATTCCTCACTACTGTAAAGAGAAGTGAGAAATTCCAGGAGTTTTTTCTGAAGCTGGAAGATGGAAAGCGCGTCGCAAAAAACATGTAGAAATGTGAATACCAATGCACTTCGCAATTTTCCATCGACCATTGTTTCTCTCAGTAACCTGACGCGCCACAAAGGCCCTGTTTCAGTGTTGAATAAAGCGCCGTTTATTTCTTTCTCGAAGCCTTCTTCCCAGTTATCAGCTGCTATCTCGTCTAATACTTCAAAGTCAACTGTATCAGCCATGTCCATTTCTTCAAAGCACGCTTCACTGGCTTTCTCGTTGATTCGCATTCGTAATAAAGGAAACCGCTTGGGAAGAAGACTGAGCGCTTTTCTAAGGTGATCTTGATTCACTTCTTCCTTAGAATCCAACAGCAATACAGAGGAAACAGTCCCCCAGTGATTCACTCTTTCTCTTTCCAGCAGCACTCGTTCTGTCAAGCCAAGAGGCCGCATTAATCTTCCGTCAGCTTCGTTTTGCTCGACTTGCTTTGCCATTTGCATGTACTTTAACTGTGGTGTTCTCTTTTCTCTTTTCTTCTTGACGTTCTGAGATTTGCAGTTTGTAATGCGTCTCTCGAGAATTTTATCTCAAAGGTGTTAGGTCGTACGTATGCCTCTTATGTATTGCTTTGCGTGTCCTACCATATGGGCGGGCGGGATTATTCGATTAGGTGATTAGGGGGGGGGGGGGGGGGGGCTGTGATTTTGATTTAATTGCACGAATCATAGAAGACTAAAAAACAAACTTCATTGGAAATTCCAGCCTAATTAATCAAACTGAGCTGGAATGGAATATACTTCACCGTGGTCTGAAATTTTCTCTGTGAAAATCGTCCATTTTATTCCACGATGACTGTTTGATTAAAATATTAGCCCTCTTCACCGTACTGAAATTCGCCATGTATCCCCCCGGCCCTTTAAAATTTTTAAATCAAATATCGCCTGCGCATTTCCGGAGGGATGATGTTGTTAGGGCAACTGCTAAAACACGAGTACTACTTTTCCACTTAGTAATATCGTCACGTATTAACCATGAGCTGAAATGCTATTTAAAACTTGTTTCATCTTAATATTAAGGATATTGATAGTAAGTTGCTTGTACAGAAACAACAAAGAAATGATACGCTAAGAGTTTTGACGTACAACTTCAAGGTGTTCCACCATGGTTTGCAAATCTTGAAAAGTGTAGCCTCGTCGTTTGTAATCTGTGTCAATCTTCCCCCATCCTTAACCATCCTTGTTCCTTTATGGTTCATTGTTATCTGTTTGGTGTTTTTCTATGTTAGTTGACTGTTATTTTAAAGTTTCTTTCAATTTAAAGGTTATTTTGTGCGTGGTTAGAATAACTAAAAGCACCATGCGTGGTCGATCTTTCTGAAATGCAGATGTCCAAGGAAACCTGAACACAGTGTTTTTATTCCGGGAAACTTTAAATCATGAAATGCACCCACTTTAGGTCTTATTCGAATTGTTGCAATTTGAAATGCAACGCTAGAACTGCGAAAGTAGACAAGAGATATAATAGCTAATAATCTACTAGCAGCTAGCTAGTAGAACTATAGTATTCCACAGGGCTAGAGTGATGTGATCTAATATTTTGAGCCTTGTGGATCTCACCGCTTTCCCCTCGCTCCCCCATCACGTGTTTTTTCCTTTCTGCAAGAGAGAGTATATGCTCGATTGTAAGGTTCGTAACTTTTTTAACTGAACTGTGTCACTAGAGACTTCCCAGTCGATTCACACGGTCACACGTCAGTTTTGCAGCTTGTCTGTCAGTGTCGGGGACTGAATGTAAGTTTAATGTTTGTTACTGCATAGGTAACCCAGGCTCACTGTGTGTGACACGTGACATAACACGGGTAAATTATAGAGAACATATGAGGCGAAGTTTAGGTCTGAAAATTTGCTAGAAAATGGAAATAAAATCCATGAAACTTACCATGTGGCAAGTTCTTGTGGTCCTTAATACCTAAACGAAGTTTTGTGGGGAAAATAGTCTTCTTCACCTTTCCTTCATAGTAAAGTGGCAAGGTAGAAGGCTGACATCAAAATCGGACTCCGATCGACCCAAAACAAACACGGTTTTTTTTCGCGAAAATCGAATCCAGTCGCTAAATAAACACGCCAGGCTCATGGAACATAAATTTCTCTAAACCATGAATCCACTGAAGCATCTCCAGCTAGCAACGCGAAGCCACCAGGCTCCGTAGAACTTTTACTCTTTGCAGGCCAGGGCAGAATCTTACAAAAAAAGTAACCATAAACACTGAAGTTCTTGAAATGGTAATTAATAATTAGGACTACGAGCCCGAGTTTTCTACGAACAGATAGTCAACTCGGCTGCGCCTCGTTGACTATCGCTCGTAGAAAACGAGGGCGAGTAGTCTTATTGTTTTTATAGTATAAATTTACCGTAGTCTCATTGCATAAAAAGAGAAAAAAAAGTCAAGTAACGCGTAGAAAAGAACTGTTTTATTATGTTACATCAGGTTCAAACGTAATGCGCGATGTGCACTGATGCGTACGGCTTTTGACTATCAGCAGATAGTCGACAGTAATGTAGCCAATCAAATTCACGGATTCACAATAGTCTACGGTTAATTTATAGTAATAACTAATAGTTAGTCCCCTGTAGTCCTTAATCCTTCACTCTCACAGTGCCTCTCTCCACCCTGAATGAATGAAATCTTTATTTAAAACACGGTAAAAATATCAGTATGACAATAGAAAATGAAGAAATTCATCTTACGTAAAATTTTCTATTTACTGGTTTACATATTTGCCGTGTGGGAGTCCGATACAGAGAGCCCTGATTTATCAATTCTTCTCTTGAAGTTGCGTAGAGATGTTGTAGTGCGGTTATCCTCAGGAAGATCGTTCCAAAGGGAAGCTCCGCTATAACTGAAACTACGCTTCAGGTTAGACTACGAGTAGTCGGTTTTTGTTCCTGAGATCCTCCGCGCGCGGACCTCAGTTAATAGAGAGATTAAGCACCGCGTATTTTTTCCCGCGAACGGCAGAGAGGGTCACGTGACCTGACATTTCCTGCGTTTGCCGTTTGCCGG
>JAHPZR010016065.1:15000-31958 GCA_019787425.1 Platygyra sinensis | reverse complement strand
TCAATCGCCGATCTATCCGAGGTTTTATACATGCGCCTTTCTTCTTTAAAATAACGTGTATTGTAAGGGTTATCAATATAGATACCAAGCGCATGTTTATACAAGAAAATTTGGCGCGTGAATCGTTTTTGTATGTTAATGTTGTAACTGCGGACTTGAATGAGACAGTCTGTTATCAACTGCGACTACTTTTGGAGACGTATTGTGTTTATATTAAGATTAAGAAAGCTTTAATCTGTTAAGACAAAGCTTCGTAAGAAAAAAAATGGGTTTTGAGGAGAATTTTTGATGATTTCACTTGCCCCAGTCTGCGGTATTTAACGCTTTCAGTGTTTTGGGTATCCCTACTGGGGATACCCAAAACACTAGGGATTTGGGTTCGGGGGTACCCAAAACGCGGGGGTACCCAAATCACTGTGACACACACCCCGGTGGGTGTCCGTCCCAAATCTATATGGTTTACATGTCCAGGAGGACTGGCGACTACATGTATGCTTGGGAATGTATGATGTCACGGTACGTAAGGGCGGACAATGCAAAGCCCTGCATTAATTTATCGTCTTTTTATCATGGATCGTGAAACGAGTCTCGATTTTCAGCGGATAGTACTTATTGAGGATGAAAGTCTTGATACTCACAACAATATAATAACGCAGTTACAGCTTGATCGTCGTTTGCCAGAGGGAAGGAGGACCTGCGAGCGATTGCTCGAGGACCTGGGATTACAACCCGCACAAGAAGTTGAAGAAGACAGAACATGCAAGCAGTTTGTGTTTCAAGGACAGTGTTTGGTTCTTGGGGAGTCTGGGGTAGGAAAAACAAGTCTGGTAAAGTCGCTCACTGGAAAACCGTTCAATATCGAGCAATCCAAAACGCAAGGAATCGATCAAAGTCTTGTCAACGAGAAGTGGCAAAACTTGGATCCGCAGGATCTCCTATTTGGGAACTTTAGTCGATTCTTTACAACAGTTCTTGTTCAGTTGACAGTCTTCGGAAAAGCTGGCAATGTGATTGTTCAAGAGTCCACAGTTTTGCCGAGTAATGTTCCCCAACAAGATGTTGTGCTTCTCATATTTGGTCTTCTATGCTGCCTACAAGTATATGTTTTGCAGCCTGTACCATTTCTTTTGTTATGCACTTTTATTGCATTAACCATTGTTGTGTCATGGTGTATTTTTCGCTCGGAATCCACAAGATTAGTAGCGATCGCATTTAGTTTTATAGCTGACTATCCTGGTCTCTTCATAGGTGCTCTTCTTTCTATTCTGTCTGAAGGCTATTTTAATGAAACGCCTGCAGATAGTCTTTGTGTAATAACGTTAATTTTAGTTTTTTTGCTTTCAAGTTTTGCCTTATTTTTCTATCTTTACACAGTATCAAGATCGTTTCAGCAGTCGTTTGGTATCAACAGGAAGTGTTGGTTTCCGGGACAACTAAAATTTAAGAACCAACGGCGCGTACATGTAGAAATCATCTTCATTAGCCGTTTGTTGATAACGTTTATTATTGGCTACACATGCTTTGCCACATTGATGATCTTTAATCTGATTGAAACAAATGCTCTCACACTGGCAGTGGTTTTGTATTGTGAAATTTCCCTATTACTTCAATCAGTGCCCCAAATTCCAGAGTGGCGTCGCATAGTAATAACCTCTCTCGCATACTCTTTTTTTTGGTTTGTCAGAATCTTGGTACCTCTATATGTATACTGTATGATAGCTTTCTTTATAACATGCTGTTTTACAGCCTACAAAGAATACTTTTGTATCACATCTGCAGTAGCCACTTTTGGCAATGACTATGAAAGTACATCTAATTTCACTGCAGTTTGTATAGAGAAAGCAGCAATTAATCAAAGAAATTTAAGAAATGCCCTGAATAAAAAGTTCTCTTCCCTTAAACTAAAGATCCTGGATTTTGCAGGAGATAAAGAGTATCATGCTTACCATCATATGTTCCTAAGGAGCCGCGCCATTTATGTCATTGTATTCAACATGGCTGAGTTTGCAGAGAATAGCTTCAAAGGCATACATGCCAAAATCAAGACACTCCATCTGTGGTTTGAATCTATCTGTAGCCATGTGCCACTCAAAACTCCAATCCTCCTTGTTGGAACTCATAGAGGAAACATGAACAAGATCTGGATGGAGGAGCTAAATGGCCATCTGAAGAGAAACCTTTGGCATCTCTACTGTGATGAGATTGTCCGAGAACGATGTGGACAAGCTAATCTTCTTTCCTGTTGAAAACTCTCAAAGTCAAAGTGACCCTGGAGTTCAAACACTGCAAAAGAAAATCATGTCTGTTGCAGAGGAATACAAAGGAACTATAGGCAGTGACATACCTCTATCATGGATCCAAATTCAGGACGAGATTATTAGTCTAAAAGCAAATGAGAAAGCCAAGTTCTGTGTGACAATTGAAGAGTTTCCAACAGCAATCGGAACTTTTATTTGCACCAACTGGTCTGAAGAAACCTTGAAGTACTTCCACGAAAAAGGGCTGGTAATATACCTTGACAAAGATCAAGATCTGTCTAAGTGGGTCCTTCTCAAGCCTGAGATACTGGTCGATATTATCATCCAGCTTGTCACGCCACCCCCACAAATGATCCGGGAAAGAGGCTTCAGACGGGACTGGAAACTTTTGCATGACAAAGGAATGCTGACTAAATCACTGCTGACAAGAATCATCTCAACAGTGAGAGAAAACGAGGAAGCCATAACTGCATTCCTTGAGGAGTACGATTTGATCTGCCCTTTGTCAAACAAGAGAGTGAAAATGTGTAGCCTATATGATGATGAAGAACACCAGCCAACTCACTTTGTTCCATCCTTGCTGCCAATGTCTACAAATGGATCCATTCCCACATGGCTTGAAAACACCACAGACAAGAAGTTCTATGTGCTCTTCAACAGGTTCCTTCCAGAGCCCCTGTTTCATCGCTTGCTATCTCGAGCCCACAAGAACAGCAAGTTAGAGTTTCCAAATGGTCCAGTTGTCATGTTCAAAGATGTTGCCAAGTTCTGGATGAGTCCTTGGCAGCCCTACAGACTGAAACTGATGAAAGAAGAGGCAATCATTGAAGTGACATTCAGTTCCAGGTGACTTAAGAAAAAATCTATCTTTTCTCACGAATTTTTACAGAATCTGGTTACAAGATGTGAGATTCGAATGACACTCAACTCTCCTAACCTAGCTATTACTTTAAATTCTAAGCTTCAATATTAATTCTCCTTTATTTCTGTACATACCTCAATTCTAATCACCACATACCTATCTCAAAGTTTGAAAATACATCTTTTTTTAGAAATTCAAGGTTTGTGTGGCCATTGGAGAGGTGGCAATGTTATATAAAATTGCATGGAGGGTTTACTATATAGATAAGTATGCAGTTAAGACAAAAATTCCCAGTTCATCTGTTCAACTACACTTGCTAAACCAAGTCAATCATTTTGTAATTTTACAGCAACACACGAGGAATGAAGCCAGCAGATGTGTTGTGTCAAGTGTTTTCCATGGTTGATGGAATTTGTAAACGGGATTTCTCCTTTGTCAAGTTCCACTGTGGACCAGCCTGCCCTTCACATGATTGTCCTGGTTACCAAGACAACTACACATACACACCATATCAACACACCAGACGTCATGTGTATAATGTCATGCCTGGACGTCAGGGAGATAACATTGCTTCCCTGTACTGTGTAAACAACAGCTTTGAAGGGGAGTTGGAAGAATGGATACCATAGATTAGTTGGACAGGTGAAGGATTACATTCTTTGATTTCAAACAAATACAGTCCTACCACTCTTGTGTAAATATAATTACTCATGTCACTTATTTTCTCACATATAAATCATCAATTGCTGTGAATTTTTTAAAACTGACTTCAGGAAGCTCGGAATGTTTCTAAGATATGTAGTATATAATTAATAAAGGTAAATATAACTGGTATAGTTGAATGGTTTTAACTTAGGCTCACGCAGGGCATCTGAGTACATCCATGCTTGATTTACAAAACTTTCTACTAGTTAAACATATCCTATTTTACACTTTAGGTTTCAGACTTTCTGCTGGTACTAAACAAATGGATTTGGGTCTATACAGGTGTATACAGTACATGTCTGGATACAGTGCATTAACATCAGCAACTACTTGAGGGAATTAAAGAACCATTTTGTGAAGGCAGGAATTAGACATAACTGAACAAAATACACCAGGTGATGTACATCAGCTGCCTTATTATCAAACTTAATAAAACAAAATAATATGCCAATAATATGTCAGAAATTCTGTCACTAAAGAATAATCTCAGAGAAGAAAATCACACAAAATGCCAATTACGTGTACTTTTTTGCAGTCTTTAGAAAATTCAGAACTTTTATCTCTATTTTCATCATAATTTTCTTAATGATATAAATACATGTTCATGTACCTTACTAATAATTAGTTATCACAATTATTGTGATCCCAGTATAGTAAAAAACACTTTTTGTAAGGGATCCCTTGGAACTGCATGCAGATGCAACTTGACATTCTAGGTTAAAGGAGATAGTTTTTTAACCCTTTAGTGCCCAAGGGGTCTCCCTTTGACGAGTAAAATCGTCTGGCGTTAGACAGAGTAAAATCTAGAAGTCACTATTGGGCATTAAAGGGTTAAAGGAGATAGTTTTTTAACCCTTTAGTGCCCAAGGGGTCTCCCTTTGACGAGTAAAATCGTCTGGCGTTAGACAGAGTAAAATCTAGAAGTCACTATTGGGCATTAAAGGGTTAAAGGAGATAGTTTTTTAACCCTTTAGTGCCCAAGGGGTCTTCCTTTGACGAGTAAAATCGTCTGGCGTTAGACAGAGTAAAATCTAGAAGTCACTATTGGGCATTAAAGGGTTAAAGGAGATAGTTTTTTAACCCTTTAGTGCCCAAGGGGTCTCCCTTTGACGAGTAAAATCGTCTGGCGTTAGACAGAGTAAAATCTAGAAGTCACTATTGGGCATTAAAGGGTTAAAGGAGATAGTTTTTTAACCCTTTAGTGTCCAAGGGGTCTCCCTTTGACGAGTAAAATCGTCTGGCGTTAGACAGAGTAAAATCTATAAGTCACTATTGGGCATTAAAGGGTTAAATGTAATGCAACTTTCAATAAGACATTTTAAAATTTGTGTAGCTAACATTCTCGCCTATGAAACTGTCCAAAATATAATATTGTGTGGAGATGCATTTAAAGTAATTTGATTTACAATATTTGGCAAAGGGTTTAACAGCGATTTCATTAACGTTTTCAGCAGGATGACAACAGGTTTTTCATGGGCAGGCAAATTTCCAATTTTCCCAGTACCCAGCTCTTAATGAAACCCCTGGGATAAAAAGGTTTATTGTTTTTAAGCCTTTTAAATCAAGGCCACTTTAACCATCCTGAGGCAAGTTAGTCTGCAATACATGTCCAGGTTTATTTGTTTAAAAAATAATCCTAGGTTTGATCCGAACAGAAAAAGCAAGAGCCCCAGGTGTAAGCCCACATTTTAACCAGAATTGCAGGACTTCCTCATTTAAAGTTCCTTATTTGAAAATTTCTGTTCTTATAGGAATTTTAAACATTTGAGAGTTTTATATTCATTAACAGTCATTTAGTGTTCCCATTTCTAAACATCTCACTGAATGATGACATTCACTATCTCCTTACACCTGAGAGGCTTATACTACTACATTTGTATAGTTTACTGTACAGGTTTTTACTGTTAACATAAACTGTACAGTGTATACACAAGGATGTTAAAATAATTTCATAGAAATTTTTGAACAAACAATTTTGGTAAAAAGGTTTTTTACATCACTGTTTTTACATTCCCAATCATGATTTGGTGCTTTAAAAGCAGAGTCAATCCTTGCTTACAATTCAATGTGAAGTGAAATGAGGTAAAACAAGTTTGATATGTCTGACTACAAAGAAAATCTAGAGAAGTTACTGATAAAATTACGTCTACTTCTCTAATGTACCACAGTGGGGTATAGGTTTGCATTCTTAGTTTAGAGGTAGCTTACAGATGTACTGCTATAGCTAAATGCACTAACCATTTCTTAGAGATGATTTCTAGTCTGAACTGCACATTTCCAGAGTTTACGTTTTTGTTTTGATTCATGTAAGATGCCACAAAATGTAACCTTTTGTAACTACTTACATGAAGTACCGCTATTTTTAATGCCAAAGTTTTATTTGAACTCTGCCATTATGGAATAATAGATGCAAAGCTGTATGCTTTGTTCTTTCTGATATCACTTGATGAAACAGCTTCGTAGCTGTAAAAATCAAAGAAAATGTCTCAACGATAATGTCTGCGGTTTCTAAAAAATAATATCAATTCACATTTCACAGAGTGAGACTTGCAAACATTAGAGTGCCGAGACTGTGCAGTACAGACTGGTAATTAGTGTGCTATAGAATTAGTACCTTATGTAATAAAATGAGCATGTTCATTTATTAAATAAAACTTTCATTAATCAAAATGTCTAGTGCATATATATTCCCTACCGCCATACAATAACGGGACAAGGCGGGGATTAGTAGGAAAACCCCAGGGAATTTGAGGTTAAAAGGGTGAGGAGGAAGCGCTTAGAATTTCTCAGTCTCAGGCTTGCTAAGGAAAGTTAGTGTGAAATTGTACTGACCCGGAAACCTGTGAAGTCATAGCATGTCCATTACATAGAGTGAACTCTTGCGATGTTTAGAAGAGGTCAAGGAGTCTCCTACATGTACATGGAGATTTGCCAAAATCCGCCACAACAAACAATATTTTGATAAAACCTTAAGATTGAGAAATATATAAACAGTTTGCTTCCATCCTTAAGGAACACTTTTAATTAGCTGTATACAACAAGGTTTATTTGAACTGTAAATTAAATTAAGAACAAATCCAACAAGAAATAAATAAAAAGTACATACAACTTAAGAGCTAAACTAGTTGGGTGACCACCAATATATTAATTGAACATAAGTATAGGGTCAGAAAAGAGGCATTTTACATTTTAAACACTTATTAAGGAAATAAATTACAGAACAAATAATTCAAATAAAAAAGTAAATGAAATAAAAAAAAACAACAACAGAAACACCAAAACATAGCAATTAGTAGTAAAATTTAATACAAATTAATGAAATGAATGGATAATTCTCTTTTGAATGAATAGGGAGTTAGAATCTTAAATCTCTCATCAGTTTTATTCCATAATGAAAGTCCATTGTATTGAATATTAAATTTACCATAGTTTGTTTGAACTTTTGGAACATACAATGTTGTCCCTAGTAGTTGCAAAGCGAGTGTTGACATTATGCTTATCTGAAGTATAATTTTTCAACACAACAAAATGCACAACATTAGAACACACATTTTTTTGACGTTTTTTTCCAAAAATTTACAGCGGCCATTAATTTTCCTTCTTCCAAAGTCTGGGTGAGAATTGGAGAAAATGATGTCATTGTTTAAACTATGTCGCTGTACTAACTGTTATTTTAAATTCAACCTGTGATATATTTTTGAGAAAGTGACATCATTTTGTCAAATTCTCAACCAAGCTTTGGAAAAAGAAAATTAATTGCGGCCGTAAATTCTCAGAAATAAAGGTCCAAAATACAGGAGTTCTAAATATTGAAATTTGGTAAAATTGTCTCGGAGAGACCTATTATACACAAAAAGGTCAAATAATGGTATCAAGATTTCAATCATAGTATCTCTTAAATGGTTCTGTGATTCTCAAGAGATACATGTACTAGATGCTTCTAGGGTAAAAGAGAAGGGTCTCAAGAGAAACAAGACAAGAGGTGGTAACCTTCTTTTGACTGGTACTGTAACTAGAGGGCTACAAACAATGTATTCTGGTTTCCTGGACACTATGAATTAATTATAGGTTTATAATGCACTCTGCAAGTGAATTATCGGGATTTACCTGCACAAGCTCATTAACAATGAACAAGAAATTTCAATACCACGATGCGGCCGATTGCGGTATTGAAAATTCCAAGTTCATAGTTAGTAAATGAGTGCAGGTAAATCCCGATAATTCATGAGCAATGAGTGGGTTAACATTTTTATCATTCAAATTAAATACACTGCAAACAAAAATCGTCAAACATGGAGTCAGCCGAAGCCTCGGTGTAATGACAGTGGTGTGTTGAATATACACCACAGCTATTACAGCTCAATAATGACATCGAGGAGGCTGTTTCATCACAACCCAGTGTCACATGGTACAAATCAACCAATCTGAAAATTGAAATTGGTAGAGCACTGCACTGGTACCGCAGAAGTCATGGATTTGAATCCCGTTCAGACCTTGATTTTTCAGGCTTAAATTTTATCTTCAAGTTGTGTGTATAACTGCAATTATTATAATCCATCAAATCTTTTCACTTGCGCACGATTGGTCTAAGCATGTCATGTGACCAAATATCACCCAGCTAAAACTGGGGGATATCCGAGAATATCCCCCAATTTTCAAAACCGCTCATGTTGCGAAAAAGATTTAAAGGATACTAAACACGATAGCCTCCATTTGGGGCAAAAGTATGTTCGGATATTTGTCCTTGGACATTATCTGTTCCTCGAAGCTCACAGTTTTCCTTGAGCTACACTCTCAGGAAACTGTTCGCTCCTCGGAACAGATAATATCTGTGGACAAATATCCTAGCATATTTTTGTGCCAAATTAGTTCATACTGTGCATTTAGCGGTATTTTCCTCATTGAATCATGGAAGGGGCTGAGCCCCCACAAATTTTTGTTTGAAGGAGCTACAGCCCTCCCTGCCTCCCGCCCTGGTGCCCATGTAGGATTGTTGAGACCCACCAACTGGGAATACAAATTTTTGATCTGAAAAGATCTGCCAGGTTCAGGGATGTTTGACAACATTTAACTGAGGTTTACTGTTGTTATCAATGCAAACCCCTTTCTTGGCTGAGGCCCAAAATAGAGATTATAAAAATAATAATCATACAACCACCTACAGCTGTAAGTACATAGACCGACCCTACATACATATACTCTGGCTTCCTGGACACTAAGAATAATTATTAATTAAACTCAGATTAATGCTGCGAGTGAATTATCAGGATTTACCTGCATGAGTTCACTAACAATGAACAAGAAATTTCAATACCACATGAGGTCACCGAGTGCAGTATTGAAAATTTTGAGTTCATTGTTAGTGAACGAGTGCAGGTAAGTCCCAATAATTCACGACCAATGCGTGTGTTAACATTTTTATTATTCAAACTGAATGAACTGCACAAAAAAAAAAAACTCGCCAAGGTTTGAGTCAGTCGAAGCCATGGTGTAATGACAGTGTGTTGAATTTACACCAAGTCTATTACACCACGATAATGGCATCAAGGAAGTTGTTTTGTCACAACCCAGTATCATGTGGTACAAATCAGCCAATCAGAAAATCAGAATTCCTACAGTGTATGAAAGTTGAATAATAAATATGGGTTATTGGCTCTATCTTGCCCGCTGGGGTAGCTAATCACAGCATGCGATTTCGATCATCTTGCCTGCTCACGGAGCTAGCCATATAATAAGTTGCATTAAATCAAGAATGGCTCAAGGCTCACGTGGTTCATTTGGACTTCAAAGATTTTGTTGAGACCCACTGATATGCATCCCAAATTTTTGATCTGGAAGGATCCACCAAGTTCAGATGTCCCAAATCGCTTCAGGGATGATTGAAAACATTTAAATGAGGCTGTTTTACCATTGTTATCGATGCATATCCCTGTCCTGTCCTGTCCATGATTTACACATAGCCCATTTCGCAGATATGGCAGCCATTTTGAATTCTATTTTTGCCCCCAGAGCATCCCATAATAGATATTTGAAACAATAGAATTCAAAATGGCCGCCGTATCTGCGAAATGGGCTATGTACCGGACTTCAGCTACTACAAGATCAAGGTCACTTGACCTTTTGGCCTACGTATTTCTAAATATATTCACAAGAATTTAGACACTTACCGTATAAATCTGGGCATGGTATTGGGTACAAACATCCTCCCAACTTGTAAAATGCAAAAATAGCAATAAATTACAGAAAGTAAACGCACAACCGCACGACACAAACCTTCGAGGTTAACTGAAAAATACTCGGTCTCAGACTTCCCTCGGTCAACATCTGTAAAGCGCGCGCAAAATATTCTCCGGCGCTTTTTGCATGTCCTGAAAACCGCCCTGAAAACGAGGAAAGCCCGATGGCTACGTTAAAATTGAAAGAAATTTCTCAAATCACATCTACTGTCGGTCGCTATCATAATAATGAAGTTTATTCAATCATCAAGCAGCTTTGGCAACTCTCATGTCCTTCTATTTCGTCACGAGTGATGTCTAAATTATAATTGTGACGTCTCTTCGACGACTTGTTTCATTGCGCAACGTTGCGAGGAATAATGGCATTTTTACTTCAAAGCTTAAAAGACTTTGCAAATAATCATTTCTCCTTACTTAGAGTTGGCGCCACTCTGGGGGCTGGTACATTACTCGCACTCGGCTATTGTTTTTGCCGGAAGAAACGCGAAATGAGTAGCTTCCCAAATCTCACGAACAACCCAACTATGGCGGGAAAACTTCTGACTCCTGATATGTTCTCCATACTGAAAGACAAGCGTACTTCAAAGGGGTATGACATTGATAATCTTATCGAATCTAGCCAACATAATCTGTCGGCAAATTTCACTTCAATCCCGAACTCCGCGGGATTGCTGGCGGGCGATGAAGAATGTTACGATCTGTTCGGTGAGCTTATTGACCCTGTTATTAGAGAGGTTCACCAAATGATGACATGAAGAGTTTAAGGTCAGAGGTGAACCTAAACTGGAGGCAGATCAAAGGTGGAAAGCTTTACGGAGCAAACGTGCTGTCCTGTAGACTGAGTACCAGTAGAAATATACAAGGATACCGCTTGATTCCCGGATGTCCCTCAGAAGAGCTATTGGATATTGCTCACCTGATAATGAAAACTCTAAAGTCTATTGAGGGTAAGATTTTAGAAGAGTATTTATTTTATAAATCCTGCAGTAGCTAATAGGTGCACTGATAGAAGTAACGACCTTTATTCTATTATACATGCAAACATATCAGGCCGGTAGGAGAAGGGGTTCGAGGGGTTCGAACGAACCCCCCTTGAGGCCCCCAATTTTTTTTTGCTGTTGCCAACCTAACCGAGCGCCGACTCTTGGATAGTCAGGATTGTCAGGATTGAGCTTGCGCTAGCCTATTCAAAATAAAGTATTTGTTGTTTTCACTGTTACGTTTTCGGTTTTGGGAGCCATCGTGGTCAAAACGACTGTCCAGCCCAGTTCTATGGATGCTGGAACACAGCCACTAAGAGGGATGCCTCTAGACTACTCCAAGCCATTACAAACTTTGAATTTGTCGTGACTTTTGTCATTGGATACCTCTACCTGTCGCACATGAGTGCTCTAACAACAAAGTTGCAACGGAAGAGCAATGACATTTTCAAGGCTTTCACTATGGTTTCGAGTGTGCTCAAGTCGTACCAGGACATGCGCACCGATATGGACGAGATGTATGATGATGCGTATGAGAAGGCAATGGCAATGGCATCTAAGGTGGCAGTGGCGCCAACAGCTCCCAGAAATGCTTGCAGGCAACGTCATCGCGCCAACGTTCCAGCTCTAACAGCAAAGGAGTATTATCGGATCAACGTGGCTGCTCCATTTCTTGACCACATCATTTTGCAGTAGGAGAGCGCTTCGATGCCGTCACCGTCCAAGCCTCAAGGCTACTTGCGTTGGTTCCCTCTGTAATGAACGAGAATCAAACGAAGTCGTAAGAGTTACAAGGGGTCGTCGATATGTACAGGGACGATCTTCCATCTCCACGGCTATTCCAGGCAGAATTTCGACGGTGGAGAATCAAGTATGCAGAGGAGGAAGAGCTCCCGGGCTCGTGTGCCACAGCCCTGAAGCAGTGCGACGAGGATGAATTTCCCAACACATTCACTCTGCTCAAAATACTATCCACTTTGCCCGTAACTAGCTGCGAGTGCGAAAGGCCCTTCAGCGCGATGCGAAGGTTAAACACCTATATGCGATGCACGATGAGCGAGAACAGATTAGCGTCACTTGCACTTATGCACATCCATTACGACATGCAAATAGACCTTGAAGAAGTGGTGGAGCTATTTGCTACCATGCATCCGCGAATGGTAGAGCTTTCAAATTTGCTGTGACCCCTTGTTGTGATACAGACTGTTAGTATTATATCAATAATGATGCAATGGCTTTTAGTATAGTAGGGAATTAAGGGACTTACAATACTAGAGCGATCCAAACTGACGTTTGATTAAAAGCGCTTTTTCTTCCCTACGCTAAACGTTTTTCGTCAGACAAATGGATGCGAATCCCCCTTGAAATACACCAGCTACGGGCCTGCATATGAACTCTAGTTTCAATTTCTGCAAAACAAAAAGTGCACTTCTACAAACTTCTAGACACATACATTAATTGTAATGGTCTGTAATTGTAGGGCATTTCATTATCTTTGTCTCATGCATATAGAAGAGAGCAAAATTGAGAACAAACGTAAGTGGGAAGACTGGGAATGGAGTCACACTGCATTAAATCTCACTTTCTGAATACAATCACAGAGTAATACACTATTTGCACTAATTCAAGTCTACTGATTTGCAAAGGTTAAAGTATTAGTAAGTTTCACAGCGAGATATTAAACAGTCCTCACAAAAACTGTTGAACAAGGCTTCCCTTTCACTCATTACAGCAAAAATGCTCCCGTCAACAATTTACTTTCTTTCTTCATACGTCACATAACCTGTTACTCGGTGCAACGAGAAAAAAGTTTCGAAATATCTTGAACTGAAGGAACTACACCACTTTTTTAACGTGCTGTAAATTTGAGTAGCATCGGGGCCAGGGAAAAAAATCATTCAAAATCGCGACCTGTACAGCGCCGCAAATGATCCCCGACCGCAAATGATCCCCAGACCGGAAATGATCTCCAAATTGGACCGCAAATGATCCCGAACCACAAGTGATCCCCGATGTGGACCGCAAATGATCCCGTTGGAAAACGAGGAATGGCATGGAGTTTGTTCCTCGGGTCGCGGTTTCGATTTTTAACATAAACAGAAGCAAGTCATAACTAACCCTATTCTATATGGATACACTGAAATCCCACGATAAAGAGTTCTTCGGATAATTACCGTAAAGCTCTGCGGAATACCTTGTAATTGGCTTTGTCTATATACAGCCATAACAGTTCAGATCAATTTAACCAAAACAAAACTTGCGAACGAATTAATAACATCAGTCCAGTCACTCAATATGCAACTAATTCGTGTCTTATTTCCTAGCCTGCACGTTTGGCTAAATCTTGGGTGCTACAGACTTTTCATGTGCGGTTTTCCGGTATTGGTCAGTCACGCGAAATGAAATATTTTTGTCATCGATGTTCAAAGACAGTTGCAAGGAATTGTAACGGACATAGTTCATGGTTGTAGTGGTGTAACCTATCCATAGACTTCTTTAGTCCGAGAATCTTACACGAAAACAGCTCATGGCTGTCATTCTACTTCTTGTTTGTAATGATATGCGGTTTTACGGTTTCTCGCATTTTTCCCACGGGTAATGAAGGCAAGTGTTAGATCGCTCTACATACCATGTAAGTTGACCAATAAGTGCTCCTGTCCAGAGTTTCTGGATGCAAGTGGCAGATACGAACTAAAAGTCAAACTGGCTTGTAGTGTTGGGGAGCAGAATTTCTAGCTCATTCGCAGAACTAAAATGTCATAAGCATGTCGCGAATGCTGTTACTGTTGGTATTAACACTTGCTTTTGTATTTGTTTCTCGCGCCTTTGGCGCACTATAATGATGATGATTTGAAATCAGATTATTTGAAAATGGCATCCAAATAAAATCTACAAAAGATTTTTATGTCCTAGTTTTGCATTGTAGCTGCAGCTGTTACTGTCGTAGATCGAGCTTGTTGAGAAATAGTATTGCTGTCTACGAACTTTGATTTTTTTCCAGTAATTTTTCAGAAGAATTGTCAAGAGAAAATAAGATAAATTTGTCATAGTTTATGTCGTCAGAAGATCTTTTTTATGTTTAGCTAATTCATCGTATCGTTTAGTTGACGAAAATGAATAAATTTAAAACAAAAAAAATTAAACAGGACACCAAACTCCATGCCATTCCTCGTTTTCCGGCGGGGATCATTTGCGGTCCAAATCGGGATCATTTGCGGTCCAATTTGGGGATCATTTGCGGTTGGGGATCATTTGCGGCGCTGTACAGACCTCTTGATCAGATGTAGGCTTTCAATGCGTACAAAATCAAATTTTGCAGTACTTATCTTTAAAATCGTTTACCTCGAAGCTTTCTCAGATCGGCTGAGTCCAGGTTAGGATCATACTTTATGTGGGTTTTCGTGCCTGAGGTAATCTGAGGAACCATCCATGTATTTTACATATAAGCAAGAATTGTTTTGGTTTTTATCTTTTCACTTCACGGAACAGGTGCCTTCGAGGAATCCTATCTATCGTTGCCATGGCAACACAAGAAACTTGCTTTACTTGACTATGGCTTGAATCCGAACTCCTTCCCGCCACAGCTGTCACGTGACTGGCCTAAAGGTCGGTTCATCTGGGTCACCGCTGACAGACAATGCCGTATATTTGTTAACTTCATTGATCACATGAAACTTGTTACAACTCAACCAGGAGGCGATATACAAAAGGCTTTTAGACAATACAACAAGCTTCTGTCAGCCATTGAAGGATGTCTAACACGAAAAGAAAATAAGTTCATGTGGAGCTCGAAATACGGATTTTTGACGAGTTCACCACATGATATTGGGCACAAGGACTTGAAGTACAAGTAAAGGCCGATTGCCAAAGCTTACCAAGGTGAAAAACTATGTGCAACAAAACATGGACTGGACTAAATAACCCAACCTCGTTCCCAAAGTGCTTAATCCAGGCTTTTGAAAGGAGGACAAGCGCCTAGAAAAGGGGTTGTAATAGTTCCTGGATTTTGACAGCTGCTTACACGACTCAACATACACTAGAGACCGAAACAAGCTTTGCAACCAAAGACGGTAGAGGAAACGTCTACAGCAGTTAGGATTGTCGTCTGCGAACTTGCGCGGGGCGCGAAACTGAAAGCGCGAAGGGAAAAAAATGGAATGTGCGAGAACTAGAGGGCAAGAACAAGGAGGTCGCTGTTATTTCTCGCTTTCTCGTCCTCGCGGGTGCTTCAGTTTTTTCTCTCCGCTTTCTTGCGCATCTTGCTAAACAGTCTAAAGAAAAATGGAGCCCTGTATAAGTCTACTGATTACGTAGATTATTTCTAGTAGAAAACAGTTTTTCTGGCGCGACACCATCTTGTACGCTATCAAAGAGAAGTACAGTGAGCAGGATCTGCCCTGAAACATGTCAGCTAACGAATCGAGTAATCAGCTTCAGGCCTAAGTTTTTAACAGAATTAGAGTGTCATGATGGGGCGCTAATTTAAATTACTTTTTGTTGTTCTCAAGGATCCGAGATATGAACGCATAATAGACGTACTGCCAATCAAGGTAGAACTTTCAGGTGAGAAGATTAAGAAATACGAGAAGTAAATGAGATGGGATTAATGCTGATGATGTTTCGAAATTTTCATTTGTTAATCTATGCTTAAAAAACGCACTAATGTTAAGTAATCAGGAATCAAAGTGTAAATTTTGTACTTGAAAAGCCGCTGACATTTGCAATCAGAATAGCAACGATTTGCCCTGCATAGCGCGAATTATGAATATTACCCAAATCTTTGGGGAACTTCTTACTATTCGTTTTCACTTCTCATTGATCCTCTGCGGTGTTGAAACCATGTTCACAAACTTTCGACATGGTGGAAAATAGAAAGCTGTCGTTTGTGCAAGTCAGTGTGACGCTTACCGTCTGTTTGCGAGGCCAGAGGCCCCTCGAAGTTCCAGACTTTTTTTTGGGCAAAAAGAAGTCTGGAACATCGAGGGGCCTCTGGCCTCGCAAACAGACGGTAAGCGTCACACTGACTTGCACAAACGACAGCTTTCTATTTTCCACCATGTCGAAAGTTTGTGAACATGGTTTCAACACCGCAGAGGATCAATGAGAAGTGAAAACGAATAGTAAGAAGTTCCCCAAAGATTTGGGTAATATTCATAATTCGCGCTATGCAGGGCAAATCGTTGCTATTCTGATTGCAAATGTCAGCGGCTTTTCAAGTACAAAATTTACACTTTGATTCCTGATTACTTAACATTAGTGCGTTTTTTAAGCATAGATTAACAAATGAAAATTTCGAAACATCATCAGCATTAATCCCATCTCATTTACTTCTCGTATTTCTTAATCTTCTCACCTGAAAGTTCTACCTTGATTGGCAGTACGTCTATTATGCGTTCATATCTCGGATCCTTGAGAACAACAAAAAGTAATTTAAATTAGCGCCCCATCATGACACTCTAATTCTGTTAAAAACTTAGGCCTGAAGCTGATTACTCGATTCGTTAGCTGACATGTTTCAGGGCAGATCCTGCTCACTGTACTTCTCTTTGATAGCGTACAAGATGGTGTCGCGCCAGAAAAACTGTTTTCTACTAGAAATAATCTACGTAATCAGTAGACTTATACAGGGCTCCATTTTTCTTTAGACTGTTTAGCAAGATGCGCAAGAAAGCGGAGAGAAAAAACTGAAGCACCCGCGAGGACGAGAAAGCGAGAAATAACAGCGACCTCCTTGTTCTTGCCCTCTAGTTCTCGCACATTCCATTTTTTTCCCTTCGCGCTTTCAGTTTCGCGCCCCGCGCAAGTTCGCAGACGACAATCCTAACTGCTGTAGACGTTTCCTCTACCGTCTTTGGTTGCAAAGCTTGTTTCGGTCTCTAGTGTATGTTGAGTCGTGTAAGCAGCTGTCAAAATCCAG
>JAHPZR010016065.1:0-12500 GCA_019787425.1 Platygyra sinensis | reverse complement strand
ACAAAGATAATGAAATGCCCTACAATTACAGACCATTACAATTAATGTATGTGTCTAGAAGTTTGTAGAAGTGCACTTTTTGTTTTGCAGAAATTGAAACTAGAGTTCATATGCAGGCCCGTAGCTGGTGTATTTCAAGGGGGATTCGCATCCATTTGTCTGACGAAAAACGTTTAGCGTAGGGAAGAAAAAGCGCTTTTAATCAAACGTCAGTTTGGATCGCTCTAGTATTGTAAGTCCCTTAATTCCCTACTATACTAAAAGCCATTGCATCATTATTGATATAATACTAACAGTCTGTATCACAACAAGGGGTCACAGCAAATTTGAAAGCTCTACCATTCGCGGATGCATGGTAGCAAATAGCTCCACCACTTCTTCAAGGTCTATTTGCATGTCGTAATGGATGTGCATAAGTGCAAGTGACGCTAATCTGTTCTCGCTCATCGTGCATCGCATATAGGTGTTTAACCTTCGCATCGCGCTGAAGGGCCTTTCGCACTCGCAGCTAGTTACGGGCAAAGTGGATAGTATTTTGAGCAGAGTGAATGTGTTGGGAAATTCATCCTCGTCGCACTGCTTCAGGGCTGTGGCACACGAGCCCGGGAGCTCTTCCTCCTCTGCATACTTGATTCTCCACCGTCGAAATTCTGCCTGGAATAGCCGTGGAGATGGAAGATCGTCCCTGTACATATCGACGACCCCTTGTAACTCTTACGACTTCGTTTGATTCTCGTTCATTACAGAGGGAACCAACGCAAGTAGCCTTGAGGCTTGGACGGTGACGGCATCGAAGCGCTCTCCTACTGCAAAATGATGTGGTCAAGAAATGGAGCAGCCACGTTGATCCGATAATACTCCTTTGCTGTTAGAGCTGGAACGTTGGCGCGATGACGTTGCCTGCAAGCATTTCTGGGAGCTGTTGGCGCCACTGCCACCTTAGATGCCATTGCCATTGCCTTCTCATACGCATCATCATACATCTCGTCCATATCGGTGCGCATGTCCTGGTACGACTTGAGCACACTCGAAACCATAGTGAAAGCCTTGAAAATGTCATTGCTCTTCCGTTGCAACTTTGTTGTTAGAGCACTCATGTGCGACAGGTAGAGGTATCCAATGACAAAAGTCACGACAAATTCAAAGTTTGTAATGGCTTGGAGTAGTCTAGAGGCATCCCTCTTAGTGGCTGTGTTCCAGCATCCATAGAACTGGGCTGGACAGTCGTTTTGACCACGATGGCTCCCAAAACCGAAAACGTAACAGTGAAAACAACAAATACTTTATTTTGAATAGGCTAGCGCAAGCTCAATCCTGACAATCCTGACTATCCAAGAGTCGGCGCTCGGTTAGGTTGGCAACAGCAAAAAAAAATTGGGGGCCTCAAGGGGGGTTCGTTCGAACCCCTCGAACCCCTTCTCCTACCGGCCTGATATGTTGCATGTATAATAGAATAAAGGTCGTTACTTCTATCAGTGCACCTATTAGCTACTGCAGGATTTATAAAATAAATACTCTTCTAAAATCTTACCCTCAATAGACTTTAGAGTTTTCATTATCAGGTGAGCAATATCCAATAGCTCTTCTGAGGGACATCCGGGAATCAAGCGGTATCCTTGTATATTTCTACTGGTACTCAGTCTACAGGACAGCACGTTTGCTCCGTAAAGCTTTCCACCTTTGATCTGCCTCCAGTTTAGGTTCACCTCTGACCTTAAACTCTTCATGTCATCATTTGGTGAACCTCTCTAATAACAGGGTCAATAAGCTCACCGAACAGATCGTAACATTCTTCATCGCCCGCCAGCAATCCCGCGGAGTTCGGGATTGAAGTGAAATTTGCCGACAGATTATGTTGGCTAGATTCGATAAGATTATCAATGTCATACCCCTTTGAAGTACGCTTGTCTTTCAGTATGGAGAACATATCAGGAGTCAGAAGTTTTCCCGCCATAGTTGGGTTGTTCGTGAGATTTGGGAAGCTACTCATTTCGCGTTTCTTCCGGCAAAAACAATAGCCGAGTGCGAGTAATGTACCAGCCCCCAGAGTGGCGCCAACTCTAAGTAAGGAGAAATGATTATTTGCAAAGTCTTTTAAGCTTTGAAGTAAAAATGCCATTATTCCTCGCAACGTTGCGCAATGAAACAAGTCGTCGAAGAGACGTCACAATTATAATTTAGACATCACTCGTGACGAAATAGAAGGACATGAGAGTTGCCAAAGCTGCTTGATGATTGAATAAACTTCATTATTATGATAGCGACCGACAGTAGATGTGATTTGAGAAATTTCTTTCAATTTTAACGTAGCCATCGGGCTTTCCTCGTTTTCAGGGCGGTTTTCAGGACATGCAAAAAGCGCCGGAGAATATTTTGCGCGCGCTTTACAGATGTTGACCGAGGGAAGTCTGAGACCGAGTATTTTTCAGTTAACCTCGAAGGTTTGTGTCGTGCGGTTGTGCGTTTACTTTCTGTAATTTATTGCTATTTTTGCATTTTACAAGTTGGGAGGATGTTTGTACCCAATACCATGCCCAGATTTATACGGTAAGTGTCTAAATTCTTGTGAATATATTTAGAAATACGTAGGCCAAAAGGTCAAGTGACCTTGATCTTGTAGTAGCTGAAGTCCGGTACATAGCCCATTTCGCAGATACGGCGGCCATTTTGAATTCTATTGTTTCAAATATCTATTATGGGATGCTCTGGGGGCAAAAATAGAATTCAAAATGGCTGCCATATCTGCGAAATGGGCTATGTGTAAATCATGGACAGGACAGGACAGGGATATGCATCGATAACAATGGTAAAACAGCCTCATTTAAATGTTTTCAATCATCCCTGAAGCGATTTGGGACATCTGAACTTGGTGGATCCTTCCAGATCAAAAATTTGGGATGCATATCAGTGGGTCTCAACAAAATCTTTGAAGTCCAAATGAACCACGTGAGCCTTGAGCCATTCTTGATTTAATGCAACTTATTATATGGCTAGCTCCGTGAGCAGGCAAGATGATCGAAATCGCATGCTGTGATTAGCTACCCCAGCGGGCAAGATAGAGCCAATAACCCATATTTATTATTCAACTTTCATACACTGTAGGAATTCTGATTTTCTGATTGGCTGATTTGTACCACATGATACTGGGTTGTGACAAAACAACTTCCTTGATGCCATTATCGTGGTGTAATAGACTTGGTGTAAATTCAACACACTGTCATTACACCATGGCTTCGACTGACTCAAACCTTGGCGAGTTTTTTTTTTTTGTGCAGTTCATTCAGTTTGAATAATAAAAATGTTAACACACGCATTGGTCGTGAATTATTGGGACTTACCTGCACTCGTTCACTAACAATGAACTCAAAATTTTCAATACTGCACTCGGTGACCTCATGTGGTATTGAAATTTCTTGTTCATTGTTAGTGAACTCATGCAGGTAAATCCTGATAATTCACTCGCAGCATTAATCTGAGTTTAATTAATAATTATTCTTAGTGTCCAGGAAGCCAGAGTATATGTATGTAGGGTCGGTCTATGTACTTACAGCTGTAGGTGGTTGTATGATTATTATTTTTATAATCTCTATTTTGGGCCTCAGCCAAGAAAGGGGTTTGCATTGATAACAACAGTAAACCTCAGTTAAATGTTGTCAAACATCCCTGAACCTGGCAGATCTTTTCAGATCAAAAATTTGTATTCCCAGTTGGTGGGTCTCAACAATCCTACATGGGCACCAGGGCGGGAGGCAGGGAGGGCTGTAGCTCCTTCAAACAAAAATTTGTGGGGGCTCAGCCCCTTCCATGATTCAATGAGGAAAATACCGCTAAATGCACAGTATGAACTAATTTGGCACAAAAATATGCTAGGATATTTGTCCACAGATATTATCTGTTCCGAGGAGCGAACAGTTTCCTGAGAGTGTAGCTCAAGGAAAACTGTGAGCTTCGAGGAACAGATAATGTCCAAGGACAAATATCCGAACATACTTTTGCCCCAAATGGAGGCTATCGTGTTTAGTATCCTTTAAATCTTTTTCGCAACATGAGCGGTTTTGAAAATTGGGGGATATTCTCGGATATCCCCCAGTTTTAGCTGGGTGATATTTGGTCACATGACATGCTTAGACCAATCGTGCGCAAGTGAAAAGATTTGATGGATTATAATAATTGCAGTTATACACACAACTTGAAGATAAAATTTAAGCCTGAAAAATCAAGGTCTGAACGGGATTCAAATCCATGACTTCTGCGGTACCAGTGCAGTGCTCTACCAATTTCAATTTTCAGATTGGTTGATTTGTACCATGTGACACTGGGTTGTGATGAAACAGCCTCCTCGATGTCATTATTGAGCTGTAATAGCTGTGGTGTATATTCAACACACCACTGTCATTACACCGAGGCTTCGGCTGACTCCATGTTTGACGATTTTTGTTTGCAGTGTATTTAATTTGAATGATAAAAATGTTAACCCACTCATTGCTCATGAATTATCGGGATTTACCTGCACTCATTTACTAACTATGAACTTGGAATTTTCAATACCGCAATCGGCCGCATCGTGGTATTGAAATTTCTTGTTCATTGTTAATGAGCTTGTGCAGGTAAATCCCGATAATTCACTTGCAGAGTGCATTATAAACCTATAATTAATTCATAGTGTCCAGGAAACCAGAATACATTGTTTGTAGCCCTCTAGTTACAGTACCAGTCAAAAGAAGGTTACCACCTCTTGTCTTGTTTCTCTTGAGACCCTTCTCTTTTACCCTAGAAGCATCTAGTACATGTATCTCTTGAGAATCACAGAACCATTTAAGAGATACTATGATTGAAATCTTGATACCATTATTTGACCTTTTTGTGTATAATAGGTCTCTCCGAGACAATTTTACCAAATTTCAATATTTAGAACTCCTGTATTTTGGACCTTTATTTCTGAGAATTTACGGCCGCAATTAATTTTCTTTTTCCAAAGCTTGGTTGAGAATTTGACAAAATGATGTCACTTTCTCAAAAATATATCACAGGTTGAATTTAAAATAACAGTTAGTACAGCGACATAGTTTAAACAATGACATCATTTTCTCCAATTCTCACCCAGACTTTGGAAGAAGGAAAATTAATGGCCGCTGTAAATTTTTGGAAAAAAACGTCAAAAAAATGTGTGTTCTAATGTTGTGCATTTTGTTGTGTTGAAAAATTATACTTCAGATAAGCATAATGTCAACACTCGCTTTGCAACTACTAGGGACAACATTGTATGTTCCAAAAGTTCAAACAAACTATGGTAAATTTAATATTCAATACAATGGACTTTCATTATGGAATAAAACTGATGAGAGATTTAAGATTCTAACTCCCTATTCATTCAAAAGAGAATTATCCATTCATTTCATTAATTTGTATTAAATTTTACTACTAATTGCTATGTTTTGGTGTTTCTGTTGTTGTTTTTTTTTATTTCATTTACTTTTTTATTTGAATTATTTGTTCTGTAATTTATTTCCTTAATAAGTGTTTAAAATGTAAAATGCCTCTTTTCTGACCCTATACTTATGTTCAATTAATATATTGGTGGTCACCCAACTAGTTTAGCTCTTAAGTTGTATGTACTTTTTATTTATTTCTTGTTGGATTTGTTCTTAATTTAATTTACAGTTCAAATAAACCTTGTTGTATACAGCTAATTAAAAGTGTTCCTTAAGGATGGAAGCAAACTGTTTATATATTTCTCAATCTTAAGGTTTTATCAAAATATTGTTTGTTGTGGCGGATTTTGGCAAATCTCCATGTACATGTAGGAGACTCCTTGACCTCTTCTAAACATCGCAAGAGTTCACTCTATGTAATGGACATGCTATGACTTCACAGGTTTCCGGGTCAGTACAATTTCACACTAACTTTCCTTAGCAAGCCTGAGACTGAGAAATTCTAAGCGCTTCCTCCTCACCCTTTTAACCTCAAATTCCCTGGGGTTTTCCTACTAATCCCCGCCTTGTCCCGTTATTGTATGGCGGTAGGGAATATATATGCACTAGACATTTTGATTAATGAAAGTTTTATTTAATAAATGAACATGCTCATTTTATTACATAAGGTACTAATTCTATAGCACACTAATTACCAGTCTGTACTGCACAGTCTCGGCACTCTAATGTTTGCAAGTCTCACTCTGTGAAATGTGAATTGATATTATTTTTTAGAAACCGCAGACATTATCGTTGAGACATTTTCTTTGATTTTTACAGCTACGAAGCTGTTTCATCAAGTGATATCAGAAAGAACAAAGCATACAGCTTTGCATCTATTATTCCATAATGGCAGAGTTCAAATAAAACTTTGGCATTAAAAATAGCGGTACTTCATGTAAGTAGTTACAAAAGGTTACATTTTGTGGCATCTTACATGAATCAAAACAAAAACGTAAACTCTGGAAATGTGCAGTTCAGACTAGAAATCATCTCTAAGAAATGGTTAGTGCATTTAGCTATAGCAGTACATCTGTAAGCTACCTCTAAACTAAGAATGCAAACCTATACCCCACTGTGGTACATTAGAGAAGTAGACGTAATTTTATCAGTAACTTCTCTAGATTTTCTTTGTAGTCAGACATATCAAACTTGTTTTACCTCATTTCACTTCACATTGAATTGTAAGCAAGGATTGACTCTGCTTTTAAAGCACCAAATCATGATTGGGAATGTAAAAACAGTGATGTAAAAAACCTTTTTACCAAAATTGTTTGTTCAAAAATTTCTATGAAATTATTTTAACATCCTTGTGTATACACTGTACAGTTTATGTTAACAGTAAAAACCTGTACAGTAAACTATACAAATGTAGTAGTATAAGCCTCTCAGGTGTAAGGAGATAGTGAATGTCATCATTCAGTGAGATGTTTAGAAATGGGAACACTAAATGACTGTTAATGAATATAAAACTCTCAAATGTTTAAAATTCCTATAAGAACAGAAATTTTCAAATAAGGAACTTTAAATGAGGAAGTCCTGCAATTCTGGTTAAAATGTGGGCTTACACCTGGGGCTCTTGCTTTTTCTGTTCGGATCAAACCTAGGATTATTTTTTAAACAAATAAACCTGGACATGTATTGCAGACTAACTTGCCTCAGGATGGTTAAAGTGGCCTTGATTTAAAAGGCTTAAAAACAATAAACCTTTTTATCCCAGGGGTTTCATTAAGAGCTGGGTACTGGGAAAATTGGAAATTTGCCTGCCCATGAAAAACCTGTTGTCATCCTGCTGAAAACGTTAATGAAATCGCTGTTAAACCCTTTGCCAAATATTGTAAATCAAATTACTTTAAATGCATCTCCACACAATATTATATTTTGGACAGTTTCATAGGCGAGAATGTTAGCTACACAAATTTTAAAATGTCTTATTGAAAGTTGCATTACATTTAACCCTTTAATGCCCAATAGTGACTTATAGATTTTACTCTGTCTAACGCCAGACGATTTTACTCGTCAAAGGGAGACCCCTTGGACACTAAAGGGTTAAAAAACTATCTCCTTTAACCCTTTAATGCCCAATAGTGACTTCTAGATTTTACTCTGTCTAACGCCAGACGATTTTACTCGTCAAAGGGAGACCCCTTGGGCACTAAAGGGTTAAAAAACTATCTCCTTTAACCCTTTAATGCCCAATAGTGACTTCTAGATTTTACTCTGTCTAACGCCAGACGATTTTACTCGTCAAAGGAAGACCCCTTGGGCACTAAAGGGTTAAAAAACTATCTCCTTTAACCCTTTAATGCCCAATAGTGACTTCTAGATTTTACTCTGTCTAACGCCAGACGATTTTACTCGTCAAAGGGAGACCCCTTGGGCACTAAAGGGTTAAAAAACTATCTCCTTTAACCCTTTAATGCCCAATAGTGACTTCTAGATTTTACTCTGTCTAACGCCAGACGATTTTACTCGTCAAAGGGAGACCCCTTGGGCACTAAAGGGTTAAAAAACTATCTCCTTTAACCTAGAATGTCAAGTTGCATCTGCATGCAGTTCCAAGGGATCCCTTACAAAAAGTGTTTTTTACTATACTGGGATCACAATAATTGTGATAACTAATTATTAGTAAGGTACATGAACATGTATTTATATCATTAAGAAAATTATGATGAAAATAGAGATAAAAGTTCTGAATTTTCTAAAGACTGCAAAAAAGTACACGTAATTGGCATTTTGTGTGATTTTCTTCTCTGAGATTATTCTTTAGTGACAGAATTTCTGACATATTATTGGCATATTATTTTGTTTTATTAAGTTTGATAATAAGGCAGCTGATGTACATCACCTGGTGTATTTTGTTCAGTTATGTCTAATTCCTGCCTTCACAAAATGGTTCTTTAATTCCCTCAAGTAGTTGCTGATGTTAATGCACTGTATCCAGACATGTACTGTATACACCTGTATAGACCCAAATCCATTTGTTTAGTACCAGCAGAAAGTCTGAAACCTAAAGTGTAAAATAGGATATGTTTAACTAGTAGAAAGTTTTGTAAATCAAGCATGGATGTACTCAGATGCCCTGCGTGAGCCTAAGTTAAAACCATTCAACTATACCAGTTATATTTACCTTTATTAATTATATACTACATATCTTAGAAACATTCCGAGCTTCCTGAAGTCAGTTTTAAAAAATTCACAGCAATTGATGATTTATATGTGAGAAAATAAGTGACATGAGTAATTATATTTACACAAGAGTGGTAGGACTGTATTTGTTTGAAATCAAAGAATGTAATCCTTCACCTGTCCAACTAATCTATGGTATCCATTCTTCCAACTCCCCTTCAAAGCTGTTGTTTACACAGTACAGGGAAGCAATGTTATCTCCCTGACGTCCAGGCATGACATTATACACATGACGTCTGGTGTGTTGATATGGTGTGTATGTGTAGTTGTCTTGGTAACCAGGACAATCATGTGAAGGGCAGGCTGGTCCACAGTGGAACTTGACAAAGGAGAAATCCCGTTTACAAATTCCATCAACCATGGAAAACACTTGACACAACACATCTGCTGGCTTCATTCCTCGTGTGTTGCTGTAAAATTACAAAATGATTGACTTGGTTTAGCAAGTGTAGTTGAACAGATGAACTGGGAATTTTTGTCTTAACTGCATACTTATCTATATAGTAAACCCTCCATGCAATTTTATATAACATTGCCACCTCTCCAATGGCCACACAAACCTTGAATTTCTAAAAAAAGATGTATTTTCAAACTTTGAGATAGGTATGTGGTGATTAGAATTGAGGTATGTACAGAAATAAAGGAGAATTAATATTGAAGCTTAGAATTTAAAGTAATAGCTAGGTTAGGAGAGTTGAGTGTCATTCGAATCTCACATCTTGTAACCAGATTCTGTAAAAATTCGTGAGAAAAGATAGATTTTTTCTTAAGTCACCTGGAACTGAATGTCACTTCAATGATTGCCTCTTCTTTCATCAGTTTCAGTCTGTAGGGCTGCCAAGGACTCATCCAGAACTTGGCAACATCTTTGAACATGACAACTGGACCATTTGGAAACTCTAACTTGCTGTTCTTGTGGGCTCGAGATAGCAAGCGATGAAACAGGGGCTCTGGAAGGAACCTGTTGAAGAGCACATAGAACTTCTTGTCTGTGGTGTTTTCAAGCCATGTGGGAATGGATCCATTTGTAGACATTGGCAGCAAGGATGGAACAAAGTGAGTTGGCTGGTGTTCTTCATCATCATATAGGCTACACATTTTCACTCTCTTGTTTGACAAAGGGCAGATCAAATCGTACTCCTCAAGGAATGCAGTTATGGCTTCCTCGTTTTCTCTCACTGTTGAGATGATTCTTGTCAGCAGTGATTTAGTCAGCATTCCTTTGTCATGCAAAAGTTTCCAGTCCCGTCTGAAGCCTCTTTCCCGGATCATTTGTGGGGGTGGCGTGACAAGCTGGATGATAATATCGACCAGTATCTCAGGCTTGAGAAGGACCCACTTAGACAGATCTTGATCTTTGTCAAGGTATATTACCAGCCCTTTTTCGTGGAAGTACTTCAAGGTTTCTTCAGACCAGTTGGTGCAAATAAAAGTTCCGATTGCTGTTGGAAACTCTTCAATTGTCACACAGAACTTGGCTTTCTCATTTGCTTTTAGACTAATAATCTCGTCCTGAATTTGGATCCATGATAGAGGTATGTCACTGCCTATAGTTCCTTTGTATTCCTCTGCAACAGACATGATTTTCTTTTGCAGTGTTTGAACTCCAGGGTCACTTTGACTTTGAGAGTTTTCAACAGGAAAGAAGATTAGCTTGTCCACATCGTTCTCGGACAATCTCATCACAGTAGAGATGCCAAAGGTTTCTCTTCAGATGGCCATTTAGCTCCTCCATCCAGATCTTGTTCATGTTTCCTCTATGAGTTCCAACAAGGAGGATTGGAGTTTTGAGTGGCACATGGCTACAGATAGATTCAAACCACAGATGGAGTGTCTTGATTTTGGCATGTATGCCTTTGAAGCTATTCTCTGCAAACTCAGCCATGTTGAATACAATGACATAAATGGCGCGGCTCCTTAGGAACATATGATGGTAAGCATGATACTCTTTATCTCCTGCAAAATCCAGGATCTTTAGTTTAAGGGAAGAGAACTTTTTATTCAGGGCATTTCTTAAATTTCTTTGATTAATTGCTGCTTTCTCTATACAAACTGCAGTGAAATTAGATGTACTTTCATAGTCATTGCCAAAAGTGGCTACTGCAGATGTGATACAAAAGTATTCTTTGTAGGCTGTAAAACAGCATGTTATAAAGAAAGCTATCATACAGTATACATATAGAGGTACCAAGATTCTGACAAACCAAAAAAAAGAGTATGCGAGAGAGGTTATTACTATGCGACGCCACTCTGGAATTTGGGGCACTGATTGAAGTAATAGGGAAATTTCACAATACAAAACCACTGCCAGTGTGAGAGCATTTGTTTCAATCAGATTAAAGATCATCAATGTGGCAAAGCATGTGTAGCCAATAATAAACGTTATCAACAAACGGCTAATGAAGATGATTTCTACATGTACGCGCCGTTGGTTCTTAAATTTTAGTTGTCCCGGAAACCAACACTTCCTGTTGATACCAAACGACTGCTGAAACGATCTTGATACTGTGTAAAGATAGAAAAATAAGGCAAAACTTGAAAGCAAAAAAACTAAAATTAACGTTATTACACAAAGACTATCTGCAGGCGTTTCATTAAAATAGCCTTCAGACAGAATAGAAAGAAGAGCACCTATGAAGAGACCAGGATAGTCAGCTATAAAACTAAATGCGATCGCTACTAATCTTGTGGATTCCGAGCGAAAAATACACCATGACACAACAATGGTTAATGCAATAAAAGTGCATAACAAAAGAAATGGTACAGGCTGCAAAACATATACTTGTAGGCAGCATAGAAGACCAAATATGAGAAGCACAACATCTTGTTGGGGAACATTACTCGGCAAAACTGTGGACTCTTGAACAATCACATTGCCAGCTTTTCCGAAGACTGTCAACTGAACAAGAACTGTTGTAAAGAATCGACTAAAGTTCCCAAATAGGAGATCCTGCGGATCCAAGTTTTGCCACTTCTCGTTGACAAGACTTTGATCGATTCCTTGCGTTTTGGATTGCTCGATATTGAACGGTTTTCCAGTGAGCGACTTTACCAGACTTGTTTTTCCTACCCCAGACTCCCAAGAACCAAACACTGTCCTTGAAACACAAACTGCTTGCATGTTCTGTCTTCTTCAACTTCTTGTGCGGGTTGTAATCCCAGGTCCTCGAGCAATCGCTCGCAGGTCCTCCTTCCCTCTGGCAAACGACGATCAAGCTGTAACTGCGTTATTATATTGTTGTGAGTATCAAGACTTTCATCCTCAATAAGTACTATCCGCTGAAAATCGAGACTCGTTTCACGATCCATGATAAAAAGACGATAAATTAATGCAGGGCTTTGCATTGTCCGCCCTTACGTACCGTGACATCATACATTCCCAAGCATACATGTAGTCGCCAGTCCTCCTGGACATGTAAACCATATAGATTTGGGACGGACACCCACCGGGGTGTGTGTCACAGTGATTTGGGTACCCCCGCGTTTTGGGTACCCCCGAACCCAAATCCCTAGTGTTTTGGGTATCCCCAGTAGGGATACCCAAAACACTGAAAGCGTTAAATACCGCAGACTGGGGCAAGTGAAATCATCAAAAATTCTCCTCAAAACCCATTTTTTTTCTTACGAAGCTTTGTCTTAACAGATTAAAGCTTTCTTAATCTTAATATAAACACAATACGTCTCCAAAGTAGTCGCAGTTGATAACAGACTGTCTCATTCAAGTCCGCAGTTACAACATTAACATACAAAAACGATTCACGCGCCAAATTTTCTTGTATAAACATGCGCTTGGTATCTATATTGATAACCCTTACAATACACGTTTATTTTAAAGAAGAA
>JAHPZR010016064.1:0-30000 GCA_019787425.1 Platygyra sinensis | reverse complement strand
ATAGAGAAGGAGAGTTTAATAGAGAAGGAGACTTTAATTAGCAAAACAAAAGCAGGTGGTCAGTTTCCCACTCAATATATGTTGGTCGTGAACAGGGTGGTGTTATGTTGATTCTTTCTGCACACAGTTACCGGTGACATTCATCTTCCCCCAAGGTTATGATTTATGTTTGAAGATTTGTTTGGATTAGCATGTTAAGACTGCAGTGGTAATTCTGTTGTTTGATTTTGTTTTGACAGAAAACAGGTGAAGGGAATGGGATTATTAAGGGGGAAGGGGTAGCTTAATACAGGATTTTCACCATCATGCTTGGGATAAAAGTAACTGACACAAACTGAAGGAATCTTTGAAGACTGTTTGGAACATTTCTTTGTTGAGAGGCTGGGTGGGTGGGCTATGATGCAGAAGGAAAGTGTCACTTGCACAATCTTAGCCATAATGTTACTTTCATAAACACCGGCAAGATGTTTTTGGCATCTGTGATGCATGCTTATCCTTCTCCTACTATTACTTTTAGAACTCTGTTTTAGGTTTATTAAAGATAATTTAGAGTAGTTAACTTGCTGATAAATACTTCTGTTGAACTTGTTTTTAAATCCCTCTGCATTCGCTGAGCTATGAAGCTAATTGCAAAACAATAAATTACATGGAAATTGCAGTGCGGTGTTATGTTAAAAGATACAGCTAAGATACCAAAACTAAACAGCAAAGTATTAACTAAAAGGCATTTTTGTCAAATTTGGTAGTAAGATACAAATGATTCAGTTATTAGGTCTTATAAAAGTTGGCTCAGAACAAAGTTAGACTAGCAAAGGCATAAGCAGAAATGTTTTAAATTTGAGCAAAAAGAAGTACAGTATACTAGATAAGAGACTTGTTTGATAACAATGTACTTTAATTCTTGGACTGGAACTATAGAAAACTTCATAATTTATTGGTTTAATACATGTTTCTTACATTCAGATGCACCCAATGTTCAGGATCAATATCCTAAGCATTATATAAATTTATTTATTCATTTGATTTGAAATTCTAATCCATTGTAACAATTTTGTGATAACAGCAACTACTGTCTTAGGCCCAAAAAATACCAAGTGGCTTTTAATATAAATAAATCTGAGTGACATGCAAAGCGGGTTGAGTCAGTGGGTTGTTTATAATACCTAGTGTAGCTAGTTTTTCCTTTTTTCAGTTTTAATTTTTACTTGCGACTTAGTTTACTAGTAAGTAATACTTAACATACCTGCCAGGCCCTTACGATGAAAGATTTCTCAGGACTGGAAAAGTTTCAGTCACAGCAAGTGATGCAGGAAATACTGGAAATATTGGAAAAAAAAAACTCTATTTCGTCCAAGAAAGCGGCGAAAATATTCCGAAACGCCGAAAAATCTATCGACATCGGGGAGTGTACAAAAACTCTCAGTATGCGAAATACGCTAATGTTAAGCTAGATAACTGCGAAAGGTCCAGCGTATTTGCGGCGAGTTTCTAGCGGATAGGTCGAACGATCTCCCTACATTTTGTGCTGTGATCTACTGTGATTGGAACTTTCTCCTCGAGTAAACATGGCGAACAACTGGACTGGATGTGTCTATCGTGTAAGAAGACGCGAAACGGCTCCTAGTGTTGCTGCTCTGTGATTGGGCACAAAAATACAAAGGTTTTGTAGCACCAATCAGAAGCCAGAACTGCCCCGGCCGTTTGGAACTGGTCCGTTGAAACATTGTCCCCAGGGGCTCTTCTCCTCGTTCTTGACTTTTCTTCGCCCGAATTTTTTTCCCGCCCGCTTAGACTTTTTCCCGCCCCCACTAACTGCCCCTGGGCCTCCGAGGATGGCAATAAACGGGCGCCAAAGCATAAATAGTTTAAAAGTAATGGCGAATTAGGCATAGACACTTCAAAACTGTGTTCGGCCACCATAAATCACATGTCTTCAAACCGGACGTTTCGTGAGCCAAAAAGCGCGGTGGAAGAAAGAGAAATATTGGAAAATGCTGTCCCAAGGTCGACCCGTTCGGTAAATAAATGGACGATGAAGATTTTTGGGGAATGACAGGCGGGAAAAACAAATAAGAAAGCCTGTGAGGAAGAGAGCGGATCCGCTGTGGAAACTCCTCAAATTCAAGATCTATCTGAAAACGAACATTTGCGACATGACGGCAGAGTCTCTAAAGTTCATTTTTAAAATATGCAAAGACTATTCGTAAATGTTAACTTTAGAGTAAAGAAACTGAATTGCATCAAATTTGTTTTGTTTGTACAGTGGAACCTCGATTTAACGAACCTCTATTTAACGAAGTCCTCGATATAACGAACAATACTCTAAGTCCCGGCCAAAATTAATTACAGTAAAATGTATTGAATAGAACTTCGATATTACGAACCTCGATATAACGAACATAATCCGGAAGCCCAAACGTAAAAATATACCTCGATATAACGAATTACAATGTCAACACGCCACAGAAGATAAACGCTGAACAGATGAACTGTCAGAAAATCCTTTAATCCATATGGTAAAGAGACAGCAACCTTTCAGTTTCATTATTTCTCATAGACACTGGCATTATAGTATTTCCACAGAAGTCACCTGTGTTACAAATCAATCATGAACTATGACCTCGATATAACGAACATTTTGGTCGTTTCCCCTCAAATTCGTTATATCGAGGTTTTCGATATAACGAACCCTCCATTTAACGAACAAATTTGGCCGGTCCCCAGCGACTTCGTTAAATCGAGGTTCCACTGTAATTCCTGTTTATTCAGCTGGCCATTATACTATTTCACATCTTGATAGCTGTTTTATAAAACGTCATCCTTATTAGTATTCTTTATATAAGAAATGCTAATAAGGACGAAACTTTTATATAAAAAATATCAACGAAGCAAAATACAATCAGGCCCGCTCTCCCCTGGGACTGAAATCAAATGCCGTCCCCAGGCTTTTTAGTTTGACAGTGTTTTACCGGGGTGTAAAAGACGAGCACGTGACCGATTTTAATGGACGTGATAGGTTGTTGAACCATGAATTATTAATGAGTTTTTGAATGGAGAGGCAAGCCCGGAAATTTTTTAGAAAAATGTCTCAACTTGGTATCCGCTCCCTACATGAGCAGGTCCCAAAGGTTAAGGTCACCGATTATAATTTACTTTATAACAATAGTGCCCGCACGTTGATAAGCACAGAACGTCTTAAGAATAAATAAATTATAAGTTTAAGCGTTGATTTTTGTAAAGCTAGACAAAGAAAGTTACAACAGGATATCACTCGTATAGACTGCATTGTATATACCGGCTTTCTATAAAATACTTCCTGCATTTCATTTTCACTTCATGATGTGTGACATGGGTGTTATCTTCAAGATGATGTTTTTCAGTTGTCTCTTGGTTTTACTTGGAAGTATTTTTGTCGAAGGTAAGAAACATTCTCTAGAATGATGGTTTAAAAAAAATCACTCGAGGTCTAGTAAATTGAATTTAAGAACGATTCAAGCTAATTTAACAAAAGAAGAGATTGTTAGAAATGTCTTTGCTGATTTATGTTTGTATGTGGGTAAGTTTAAAAAAATATATAATAGTAGCTTTATTGAAGAAAAACAACCAGCTAGCAAAAACGTTATCTAATAATCTGTTTAATTTTAAGAAATTCTTACGTTTAGCCGTCAGTACGAGTCAATTTAATAAAATAGACAAAACTATCAACGCAGAAGGCGGAATTAATAATCACGTTTATAGCGACCGTTGCAGTGTTAATATGTCGATATTTATTCCTTTAAAGCAAAATTGACACGAGCGCTTTGATTACGATGTTATGCGGGAACTGAATTTTTGGGTGAATTCCCTCAAAAGACTTAAGAAACTGTTTAGGTTACCCGGTTTTAGCTGTTTTATCAACACAACAGCGGAGGTGTCTGAATCGAGAAAGGCTGGTATGCATCAACGCCCGTTGTCTGGTGCCACCTTTGTCCTGATTAAAGAAAAACACGCTAATGTTGTTAAACAGAACGAAAGTACCAGGGAAAAAAAATTCATTCCATCCCTTTGTTAAGTATTTCCTTAAAATACATACACTTTGGGGAATTCTGACTGTGACAGACTAATTGCGATTTCTTAAAATTCAGTCTCAGAATGGACCTCAGTACGAGGCACTAGGGAATAAACCCAACAAACTCTTCGTATTTTTCCCCAGAGCCTTGTACTGAGGTCAATTGTTTTATGTCAAAATCGATCTATTCCCCATGGCAAAGGTCTGACGATACGCCAATGATCAAGTCTTGTAGCCAAGTTGTCAATGCAAGTAACTTTCATGTGATGCTGTGGCTTTAACAAGATGCGCTTGTATCATTTACAGTTTCCCTTTCACTTTAATCTTATTTGAATGAAGTTAACTTAACCATAACAAAAAATGGGCGCGATTCCATTACATGCTGTGGAGGATACGACTTGAGAGGTAAGTTTTGGAAGATGAAAATATCTTGGCTACCGCGCCTTTGAAAGTTCAGTGAGACCTTGGTTTTCCTTCTCCGTTTGTTTTCTACTTTTTAAAGTAGGTGTTAAAACGCTTTGTTTCTGGCTCTGTAAGCTTTTTTAGTGTAAATCACGAAATGGCAAATAATATATTCTCTGAAGTTTATCACAGGGCGCGCGACACGCGTAGGAGACTCAATATGATTGGCTGCAGGGAATCATAGTAGTTCTATTCATCAAAACAAATATCCTGTTCAAGATGATAAATACAACCTACCATGACCTCCTGCAGGTATGTCTCATTGAGGGAATTGACCATTCACTTAAGATTTTCATCTTATTATCAAAGGAATATTTTTTTACAAGCGAAGGCAGTTTGCCAGAATTTTAACATTGCACTGTTTCGGGCAAAAATTTAGCAAAATTGCGCTGTCTATCAGGCTAGGTTACGGTTATGATTGTGCCTCTTCAACGAAAGAACTCTGTTGCTGTATTAGACAGAAACACGGCGTGGCGTTTACCGTGTAGGAAACGCGCCGTGAATTTACGCAAAACGTGGCATTTGCTTACATTTACTGGTGTTCACCGATCGGAAAATCCAAGGTTTTCCAATTGTTTTGCTGTCGGTGAATTCGAGTATTCGTTCCATTATCCGGTATTTTCCCATTACGGTGAACGTCGGAAAACGCATGTTTTCTGGAATTTACCGGTCTGTTAACACTTGGCGAATGTCTTGTTTGCCTGTGTTTACAGATGTTTTCCCGTTCACCCGCGTTTTACAATTGAAAACCGGCATTTTCCCTTGTTTTCCAGAACGGCAAATGCCGTTAAATTTCGGAACACACACTGTTTACCAGAATTCACCGCTCGGTTAACGTAAGGAAAGCATGGTGTATTCCCGCGTTCACAGAAGTTTTCTCCTGTTTTCTTGTATTATCCGAGAAAGGTGAATTCAAGGGAATTCAAGAAAACGCATATTTTCCAGCGTTCACCGTTCGGTAAACGGACGGAAATTATTGTGTATTCCTGCGTTTTCAGACGTTTTCTTGTATTTTCCGCTGACAGCAAACACGGGTGAACTCAAGAAAAAACTTGTTTCCTGGCGTTCACCGTTCAGTTAATGGATTGAAAATTGTGCGAATTCCAACGTTTTCCTCGCGTTTTCTTGCATTTCCTGGGACGGTGTATTCGGGTGTTTTCAGTGCGCATCGGCCGACATTGCTCGCTCACTCTTACTCCGTGTTCGAGATTGTTTTGATCTTTCTACAGTCCCACGACCTGGTGGCTACCAATGTTCAAGCGACTTCAGCTCATTCCCTTTCCCAGTCAAAACAGCAAAAACAGAAGGCATTGCTAATTTTAAAAATATGATTTATTTAAAATTCTGTAGCGCTGTTTACTATCTGCAGATGTACAATTATTCACATAAAATACGAGCGTAATTTTATTATATTTTCCTACCCTAACAAACCAGTTGTAACACATCATGGTATATGAGCCATTATACCATGATCTACAAAAATGACGAGCGTATGCGTGATGTTTTGGGCCTTTTTGGTTTTATTGTAGTCTAGTTTTCTATATTTTGGGGGCGTTTTTAATAAAACAATTATTCCACTCGCGCTTGTTGGATATGAGATGATTATAGCCAACCCGGCGCTACGCGCCTCGTCGGCTATCTATCATCTCATATCCAACGCGCGCAAATGGAATAATTGTTAAATACATGCCATTTCATGCAGTGAAACGAGGTGTTGAATAGAAGTTTTATAATGCGGGAAAATTGCTAGAGAAAGTGTAGTTTTCCTGGCGTTAACCTTCAACATGTACACCCAGAAAACGTCGGACAAACAATACATTTACCCGCTCGGAAAAACTACGGTGAAGGCATGTGAAAACGAAGTGTTAAATGGAAGTTTAGTAATGCAGGAAAACTGCTCGTGAAAGTGTAGTTTTCCTGGCGTTAACCTTCAACATGTACACCCATAAAACGTCGGACAAACAATACATTTACCCGCTCGGGAAAACTACGGTGAAGGCATAGGAAAACGAAGTGTTAAATGGAAGTTTTCTCATGCAGGAAAACTGCTAGTGAAAGTGTAGTTTTCCTGGTGTTAACCGTCAACATGTAAACCCAGAAAACGTCGGACAAACAAGACATTTACCTGCTCGGGAAAACTACGGTGAAGGCATATGAAAACAAGATGTTAAATGGAAGTTTTCCCAAGCGGGAAAATTGCTAGTGAACGTGTAGTTTACCTGGTATTAACCGTCAGTATTTAGACTTGGAAAACCTCCTGCAAACACTGCATTAATCCGCTCGGGAAAACGAAAGAAAACGCAATGGAAAACAAGGTGTTCACCGGCGTTTTTCAAGAGCATGAAAACAATGAATTAGCCTCGTGTTTTCTTGGCGTTCACGCAAGGAAAACGCCAAATTAACAGAACGTTTTCCGATATTAGAAAACGGACGGTTAATCCAGGATTTATCTGGTATTCACCGTTTGGGAAAATTAACGGTGAACGAGGGTTTTCTTGCCGTGAAAGAGATGGTTTCCACTGGTCATTATTGAAGTTATTTCTTGGTTAGCGGTATGCTGAAGTGTGACATCTGTAGGCAATGGAACAAAAAACTGCGAAGCAGAGTGGTCGCGTTTGGAGTCGCGCAAAGGTCAATTCAAATAATACATTACAATTTTCTTTCTCTTTTTCAAACAGGGAAAACTGAAACATGCAACAAAAAGATCGACTTGGCTATCATTCTAGACGCTTCTGCAAGTATAACTGAAGATAATGTTAACCTGGCCAAAGGTTTCGCCAAGAGACTTTTGAAACGATTTACAATATCCCCAGATAACTCTCGAGTGTCCATTGTGTCATATTCACAACGTGTCAACCTACAATCGCGATTTTCTGATGATGAAGACGAAAGGAAGCTAGAGGACATCTTGAGGAATACTTTTTACGAGGGATCGTCAACTTCCACCGGAAAAGCTATTAAGTTCGTAAATTTTGAAGTGTTTTCGACCAAATCTGGGTCGAGAATTGGAAACCCTGGTAAGCCATTTATTGAAAAACAGTACAAAGAAAACTTATATGAAGACACGATTGATCATCGCAGTAATATACACAAGCAGCTGGGAAATTTAAGCCTGAGAAAAAGAATCATGCTTGAAGGGGATTCGTAACCATGACCTCTGCCATACCGACCCGGCAGTGCTCTACCAACTGAGCTATCAAGTTAAGTAGGAGCAGGTCACTTTGTGAGTTCGTAATATACCCGTAGATGGTGAAGAATGCAAATGAATATATGTAGTGAAATATCATATATTTGAATTTCGGAGAAAGATACGAAAACGTGATTCATTATCGCGGTAGAGCACTGGAGCGGTATCGCAGAGGTAATGGGTTCGGATCCCGTTGAATTAGCATAATTTTTAAGCTTTAATTTCACAGCTTAAGTTGTGTTTACAACTCCGTTGATCAATCATTTCTTTAAATCTTTCTCCGCAGTTCAAATATATATTTCTCATATTCTATTTTAAAATACTTACATAAAGGAGCCTCCACAATTAAAAGACAATGCACTCTTCTTTTCAGTGGTCAGTTCTCAGTGTCCCCATGGTAGACGATATAATAGTAGACGATCTGAATTTGCTACACCAGGCTTTACGCATGATTATACGTACCAGTTTTTTGAATTTCACACTAAAATCCCTCTGATGAGAAATAAACTCACCATCCTTTTTTATGATGGTCTTCTGTCCGTGTTTGTTGCTTTAGGTAATCTTTTGATCTTAATTTTTCAAAACGCACATTTTGAGACTAAAATGTGTTTCATATGCCTAATCAAGTGGTTTTCGGGGGAGTATGTACAACTCAAGCCAAAGCAGTTCCTCTGGCCAATCACAAAGGACGACGTCCATCTCACAAACCAATCAAAACTCAATGTAGCTGGCCCGAAGCGCGGGAAAACCTGAGCGACTCTCAGTTGGTTTTTGTCTTATTTCTGATACGATGGGAAATTGGCGCCATTTTTTTTTTCCCATGGTCTTCGAAACGTCGCACAAGATTGGTTGAGAAAATAATATACAAACAAAAGTTAGAAGGGACCCTACTCCTAAAACAATAATAAAGCTTCGTGCTAACAAGATCCAATGAAATTAAAGATTTTAGAGGGCTTCATGACAGTAGTTTTTTTAAACCAACCCTACAACGTAATAATGCAAAGAAGTTACTTCTCAACAAACGAAAACCCTTGTATGCATAAGGTTTTACTCTGTTGGCATCTCAGTTCCCTGTTGCTCCATTTGTTGCAGACGCAAAGCAAGTGACCGTTGTCGTCACAGATGGATTCAGTGGGATTGGTCCTGAGTATATAAAGAAGCGAGCTGACGAGATAAAGGCGAGAGGAATTGAAATGTTCGCGATCGGAGTCACCAAGAGAATAAACGATGAAGAGCTGACAGCTTTGTCCAGTAAACCTGTTAAAGATCATTTATTTAGGTTTACTAATAATAAAGCTGTGGAAGGATTAGTTTCTCGTATCGTTAAAGAAATTTGCAAATAGCATTGCTGGATGCATGTTCCATAAAGATCCAATTTTTGTTGCTCCGACTTTGGGTGTAACCTTGCTGTCTGCATTTTGCCAGAAAAAATGCAATTGTAAGCCATCGTAGTTGTCGTCGTCATCATCATCATCATCATCATCATCATCATCATTGTTCTGTAAACCACCGATGTGATGGACGCATGAATCTCTTCGGCGATACGGTAGCCATTTTAAATTCTATTGTTTCAAAAAGCTATTATGGGATGCTTAGATGGCAAATACCAAATACTGTACATACTAATTTGCCCCCATAACATCCCACAATAGCTACATGACACCCTAGAATCCCAGCCGTGTCGCCGAAAAAGGTCCATTATAAACTCTATCAATCACCTTTAGTAATTACCCAAAGGCTCATCTTACTGTTAAACGAAAGGCAATACATTGTAACTTATTATTTTTACAATGTTATCGTTGCTGACATTTCAAAACATTGTATCTCAGATAATGGAAATCAGTGAGTACGCTAGGCAGCTTAAGAAATCTCAGTGATCTTGCTTATCTTTTGCTCATTAGTTTTTTTCCGCTCATTTAACATATATATAACTCGCATTTGCTTCATTCAATCATTTTAATGATGTTGAGCGTATATTGATTAAAATCAGTCTGTCTCTATTTGTTAGTTGCTACATGTGGTTTTGTTTTATTGTTCCCATTATTCCCTTCCACTGAACCTCCCAATCCAGTGAATGTTGAGGTCCACGTGGTTATTCGGGATTTCCAGGAAACAGGTTGACCTTTGGTGCGCCGATGTCTACGTACGTAACATCGGCTTTGAGAAGACGTTGCAGCAGTTAAAATCCCATGGTCAGTAGGGAAGCTAAATCCTAGGCACTACTTTCAATCACAGCAAAACTCTGTATTATGATGATGATAACATGAAAAAGACACAACATCCTGCCGTCCACATTGAATTACGCATAGCAATGAGAAGGCTATCTTCAGGAAATCGAACCGCTCGGAAGATGAATTGCTTTGGATGCTTACCGCGTTCAGTGTGAATAAAGGAGACGCCGCTTAAAAGATACACGGTTCACACCATGCAGTCCCTTGCTGCAATTTTCAACTGAACAGCTTCGGATCCTATTCTCAGCTGCTCTCTACCGACAACTGTTAAATGGTTGGCACTTAGGCACGACGTTTGTGTACGTGAAAGTAGACACATTGCGGTTTCGGTCATAAGAGAAAGTAAGGGATGATGCTTAGTGACCTTTTCATAAGGTCACTCTCCCCTGTATAAATCATCACTTCCTTGTTGATACCAACATGTTTTAAGACGTTGCGACAATCGTAGGCGAAATTAGTAGAAAATGACGTATTCTGTGACAAATTTCTACTGAGTAGAGGACGAAGTTTTCTTGCGTGAAAATGGCGGACGAAGTTGTTGTTGTCAGGCTCGATTCACACGAAGTTGTTTCTGGAACGGATTAAGGTGGCTGAATTCAGTTTTTGATACCTGTGTTTTATTCACCTTTTTCTCTAAACCCCTTGATCCTTTGGTCATCAAAAATGCAAGCAAGTTATCAACACAAACATCAGTTTTTGATAGTTTAGTTGACGTATGTGGCAATGTCAATAAAGAGTTATCCTGGACTCTCATTTTGCCCGCCCGAATTCATTCTCTATAAAGGGTGGGAAGAAAGGAGAGTTCAGAGACTGGACTAGTGTCATCAGGGAAGCCTTACAAAATCTGTATCAAACTGCAAGTTTTGGTTTTCCCTTACTATATCCGTTTTTTTTGTTTTGTTTTGTTTTGTTTTTTTATTTATTTAGGGTAATTCTTATAGATAGCAACTCAGCAGTTCAAAGGCCTTTACTAATTTAAACTGCAGTACTTTATCGCACTCTTTTTGGCAAAAAATGATGATTTTGGAATCAAGCTTGGACAGAGATTACGATCTTCTCGTTTTCCTAATGATCTAGGGCTGAATTTTCTTTGAATATGTGAAACAATCTTTAAGATCCTGGAAAGTGAACATTTCATGGGTTTTTTTCGGAGTATTATGATTAGCGACTAGAGAACAAGTGCAAAAAAATAAAAATGATTTTACTCTGAGAGGGATGTGATTTCTATGTTGACAAAATTGTTGTGAATCTCAAACTCATCGATCTTGATCTGAATAGAAAGATTGTTACAAAGTTCCAGTGTAGCTTAAAAACTAACTTACACTTACTGCCAGTAACAGTAAATTCCCAGGGTGTTGTCTATGGATTTATTTTAGTCTAAGCGGATGAAACACTTTATTGATCGATGAAAATTAATCGCTGAAAATAAGCGATAATTCCCCCTTGCTGAGCACAGAGTTTTCAGCAACTCAGTGGTCAGCGCATTCGACTAGATCACGGGACTCAGATTATTCTGAGTTTGTGTTTCTCCATGTATTGACATTGGAAAATAAGCGACACTAAAAAAACTAACGGATTCATTGAAAGTTTTATTGCAAAGCTGCTTTTTCTTCTACATAATGTCGTTAACAATTATTTCCATTTAGTTGCATTTTATATTGTTCCTTAACAAGAGTCAAAGTATTGGCGAGTGTCATGTCTATTATCCCATGAGTGCTTGCGGCTTTTGGTTTAGTAGTTTTGCTAACTAGGGAAGCCTCTCGCAAACAATGCCATTTGGAAAGCTTGAGGTCACTTGACGTTTAATATCATTCCATGTACCAGCTGCTCTGATGGGAAGAGAGTCTGAGTGCCGATCCATCCACATCTGTCCACATGGTTCTTTCGCTTTCCCATTGGGCTCATTTTTTGCCCAGTTCGTGTACACTGGAACCGAGTGATCGTACCAGTATAAATTGTTTGTAGACCATTTCAGCCCGATCCAAATCTGTTTTAGTGATGGAGCTTTCTTGGGGACGAGATTCAAAACAAACTCGTTCTCTTTAGGGTTATTAATCTTCACCAGTCCTGCCCCCAGGGATTCACAGTGCTCAAGGGCTCGGTCCCAAGTCTTAATGGAATTACTCACCAGGTAACAGTAGTTGTCAAATCGCGTCCAACCATTGGGACAAGGTTTACCTGGAAAAGCGTTCAATGTTAACTGTAAAAGCACATGGTGAAAGTAAATTATTATTTAACTGTCATTACTAATTCTTTGGTATGGTGCTATTCGCCTGCCAGTGGCCAGATTGTTATTCTAGGATATCACTGAATTTCGTTAGAAAATGATATGGTGGTGTACTGGTGGTCTTGAGTTCAATCAATAAGCACTCATATTGAAAAGAATTATTGGCTTAACATACCAAGAGTCTCAGCTCCTCGATGTTTTCCAGAATTCCGGGATCCTGCTCCGGCACAATAGGCAGAATTCCGGGATCCTGCATGGGTACACTAGGTAATGCTGATGGAAATCAAAAATAGTCAGATTTAATAGTCGGATAGAGCTTTCATTGTAAATTAAATGGAAGATGCCTACCTTATTATGGGTAGACTTAAAATCTTTTCTAGCTGGTCTTCGAACATATCAAATCCACCATCGGCAATATTAATTTCAGAAGAAAGCCAATTCATTTTGGCTTTGATTTTGTAAAAAGACAGTTTTTTTCCCAGAGATTTGAAGATTTTGGCCGAAAACAAGTTGATCGTTTTCCTCGACTGCGTCTAATAGGATATTTTATGGGAAGTTGAAATCACAAGGAACATAATTTAAAACACCGTTAAACAAATGATAGGGCTCCCTTTAACTTACTAGTAAATCTGTAAGAAAATGGCTATTACAATGACTCTTCATTAATAATTATTTTTGATAAATCTCCGGGAGAGAAACATCTCAGTGGAATGAACTGCACTCGTGCGTCTCCCGTGGGATCGAGCCTGACCGGGCACTTTATGCTGTTTTCTTGGGCATAACGTCTCAACTTTTTTTTATAGGCATCTTTTAGTTTTTCCCTTACTTTTGGTGTTTAGCTGTATTTCTAGTTTGCTTCTAGAATAAATAAGTATGATTTAACACACTTTAGTCTCCCCCCTGGTGTATGAATGGGAACAGGCAAATTTAATGCTGTGGGTAACCCTGCGATGGACTAGCATCCCATCCAGGAAAGAGTTAGAAATTCTCCTGAAGTCACAAAATCGGAGACAAGAGCCGGCCTAATAGGTCACTTGGCTCGTATGCAGACTTTTAGTCACCACAGTCAAGGTTTTAAATACCTGATACATATCCAAAGACAAATAGAGAGGCTAGGATATAAATTGGCAGCGATGTAAACATCTTCATCTCAGGTTTCATCTGGTTGAAACACCACGATTTCTATAACAAATAGTTGAACATAAGTTACGACGTACTTTAATGGTAGTATGAGGTAACTGGAAGACCCAACTATCCGTGTTTGACTCGATAAAAGTTTAATTTGTGGCAGGGAATGAAACTGTAAATTCATTTGGCGCGCAAACAGTTTGCTCGCAAACTCTGTGGCAAGATCCGATACCAAAGGTAAGTTTGAATTGTGTAGCTCATATGGTCTTTTTCACTTAAATAATGTTATATCGTCTTGTGCGTTTTGAAATACGCTCATTTCTAAGAGGTCGTCTGTAGTCTGCTGAGCTGTTAGGACTATTTATGTAGTCGCCCCGCCTTAAGTAAGAGTCCAGTTACTCTCTAGGCAAAAAAAAAAACCTAAAACGAAAGAAACACTCACTATAAAAAAATATATATATATTCTACTGCTCTATATTTGAAGTAAATTAAATAAGTACTCGCACAGTAATTTTCCCACAAAAAAGGTATGCCAAATATGGATCAATAATTTCTCAGCGTGCAGTCTATTTACGTCAACATTTCGTTTTCTTTGAGATACAAAATGCCTGTACTTGTGCCTCTAATGAAAGTAGATTTTAAGCAAGGAAAATTATTTCGTTCTTCATAAAATCAATTAATGGAAGCAAAGCCAGGAGTAGCAGAGGATAAATCAACAACTAAGTCACTTTAAATTCCTTGAGCAGCCCATCGGCAAAATGTCTAAAAGTTCTTTTATACATGAACATTTAATTAAATATTGCATATTAAAAGAAAAAAACAAAAAAAAAAGAAACAAAAACAAAACAAAACAAAACAAAGCAAGGAGAAAATTGGTTTAGTTGACAGTTTGCGGTGATTTCAAAGCGCACAGTTGTAGGCCTATTTATTGATGGGGTAATGTCAGTTTTTCAGCAGCCTATCCCAACCTTTACCGATTCTTTTATCATATTACATAAAATGGTCTTGTTGAAGACTTGCATGTATTCAAACATCAACAACACAATTTTACATTATTTTGAATTTGCAGCCGGTGATGGATGAGAGGTAGTGCTATAATCTTGTAACAAAGTGAAACGATAAAGCGAATTGTTTTTTTTCCAATATTGCATTTATGTATCTTGTTCTCGACACCTAAATAAACAAATAGAGAGGCTAGGATATAAATTGGCAGCGATGTAAACATCTTCATCTCAGGTTTCATCTGGTTGAAACACCACGATTTCTATAACAAATAGTTGAACATAAGTTACGACGTACTTTAATGGTAGTATGAGGTAACTGGAAGACCCAACTATCCGTGTTTGACTCGATAAAAGTTTAATTTGTGGCAGGGAATGAAACTGTAAATTCATTTGGCGCGCAAACAGTTTGCTCGCAAACTCTGTGGCAAGATCCGATACCAAAGGTAAGTTTGAATTGTGTAGCTCATATGGTCTTTTTCACTTAAATAATGTTATATCGTCTTGTGCGTTTTGAAATACGCTCATTTCTAAGAGGTCGTCTGTAGTCTGCTGAGCTGTTAGGACTATTTATGTAGTCGCCCCGCCTTAAGTAAGAGTCCAGTTACTCTCTAGGCATGTTAGTAACGGTGACTGCTTCAATCAATTTCCTTCACTCATATTCGGACCTGTCTCACGACTGACCTAATTATGCTACTAGCCTTGGTCCTCAAGTACAAGAAGCAAGTGTGAAGCGACATTTTTGAACCTATTATCTTTTGAATAATTCGTTCGTCGATTAGTGATTCTAGGCTTTTTGTCTTGATTAAACGTAAATTGTCAGAAAGAAACGTTTTTTTATTGATAAATCAGGCCATTTCTTATCTTATCTTGAGTATAAAGCTTCTTTCCGAAGTTATCATCAGACTACTACTTATCTTGTTAGCAATAAGTGCTTTCCATTACATTAGCGAGTAAAGCAACATTTCTTTCTTCAGTTCTTAACGATATGCTGTTTGAGTTTGAACGTAAATTGTCACGACTAAAACTTTTATTATTACTATTACTTGCCTTATTCGCAATAAAACAAGCATATATATCGTTCACAGAAAAATACAACCCTCATGAAGATAATAATCTAAACTACACGCATTTACTGATTTATTCCAAACACATTCTTGAAAGTTCAATAATTCCTTTTCATTGAAACCGTCGAAGGCACTGTAGTAATATTAATAAGCAGTCATTAATTGAGTCATAAAAAGAGTTATCTAAATTTTTTGACCAGAAATACCCGAACATCTGTCACTTTGGCTTTTAAAGCCCTTAGCGGATTCCTTTACCAAAGAACACACTTCTCGCTGACATCTCAAGCGGTTAATTATGCGTCTACTATGGTGTAAAGACCACTCATACACTCATATCGTTTTACTTATTAAGTAACATAAAAAGCATTGTAATTGCTATTCCAGGAGGTTAGTATGATGCTCTCGCTGTAATTGCATCTTGCTGAACATCTATAGAGCTCTGTGTACCTACCCAGATCAAAATTTAACAATTTCACTCGGCTCTGCCTAATAATAGACCCTGTACACAATCCGGTTACATGGTACGGAATCAATTAGGCTGGGACGCAAACCTTCTTCACATACAAACTGACGATAAACTTGAAAACCAAATTTGAGAGTAGGCTAAACTTCTTGCCTAGCCATACAAAAGTCAAACAAGGTCATCCTGGTCGCCCTATAGTCTCTAGCAACAGCCATCCCACCGAGCGTATTTCCCAATTCGTTGACCATCGTCTTCAACCACTAGTTACCAAACTTCCTTCCTACATAAAAGACACCACCCACTTCCTCAACAAATTTAACAGTATCGGCCAACTACCCAATGGTGTTTTACTTGTAACCCTTGATGTAGCATCACTCTATACCAACATACCACACAACGACTGAATCCAAGCCTGCAGTGATTTTCTGGACAAACGAGTCAATTCAACTATCAAGACTACAAGACTCTGTGATCTTATCTGGATGATCTTAACAAATAACACTTTCATTTTTAATGGACAACATTACAGACAGATCAATGGAACTGCGATGGGAACAAAAATTGCCCCCTCCTACGCCAATCTCTTCATGGGAAATTTTGAACAAAAAAGCCCTAGCAACTGCTACACACTCTGCCCTGATTTGGTAGCGTTACATCGATGATATATTCCTCCTTTGGACACATGGCGAAGAGAAGTTGAATGATTTCGTCACATACTTAAACAACCTGCATCCTACTATCAAGTTTACCAGTTCCTTCTCTTACAATGAAATCCCTTTCCTTGATGTCAAAGTAATACTCCTCAACAGTAGACTGGAAACTGACCTCTGTGTTAAACCCACTGACAAACATCAGTACCTCCTTAAATCCTCCTGTCACCCATCTCACACTAAACAATCCATTCCCTTTAGCATGGCCTTACGACTAAAAAGAATTTGTTCAACGGATGAGTTCTTCAACACACGGTCCGATGCACTCACAAGTCATCTTACCAAGAGAGGATACAAATACCGTTTCATTAAAGACGAAATCCACAAAGTACGCCAATTTCCACGCAGTAGAGCCCTAAGAACATCCACTAAAAAAGAGTCCAACAGAATTCCATTTGTAGTTACATTTAATCCAGCCTTACCTAACATACGTCAAGTCATTTCCAGCAACCTCAATATTGTTCGCTCTTTACAACGTTGCCAAGCAGCATTCCCTTCTCCCCCTCTCATATCATACCGCCGATGCAACAACCTACGCGACATACTAGTCAGGGCCAAAGACCGCAGACCACCCCCCCCCCCCCCCGGCACCGGGATCTTTCCGTTGCAACAGAAGAAGGTGTAAAACGTGCCGTTTTATTAAAGAAGGAACCACGTCTTACACTTTCTTCGCTACTAACGAGCAAAAAGGTATACGGCATCACATTACCTGCTCTTCTTCTAACCTCGAGTACATGATACAATGCACCAAATGCAAGATCCAATACATAGGGGAAACTAAACGTCGCCTTAGCGATAGATTTGGAGAACACCGACGCGCAGTAGAGAAAGCCATCACACAACGTGACATCGATCAACCCAACGCCGTTTCTGATCATTTCACTCTCCCTGGCCATTCACTGAACAACTTAAAACTGATTCCTCTTGAACTTATTAATTCAAATAGAGACGCTATCCGAAAGGCTAGAGAGGCATTTTTAATCTACAAGGGCAAGACACTTGAACCCTCTGGGATGAACAGGCGTGACGAAATTTAATCCGTTTATATTTCTACACTTTTATAACCAACTTGTAACCGTCAATTTTACTATTTTTCTATTTTTATCAACCAATTATGTCACAAATTTTCCTTGTATCATTTTTAAATATTGTAACCGTTTGTTTCCATTTTAGTTAGCTTCAGTAGCCCCTGAAGAAGGTTAGTTCTGCCTAACCGAAATATTGGGCATTAAAATTTACCTTAGCTGTTCGATCAGCCTTTCATTTACATTTACACTATAGAAATATTATTACTCTCCCTAAACCTCAGAACTAGCCAAAAGACAGCATTAACAGCACTAGACGTATGCTCTATGCTACCACCATTTTGGCAATAAGTCATGTGTATTAATCAGGCTTTAATAGCTGCAATGTGCCTCCAAAAATTACTTCAACGCCATCGTGACCACCAAATACATTAAAAAACACAAGTAAATCTAGAAGTAGTTACGACAATATTTCAGCCTAATATTGGCAGAAAAAAAAAACATATTTAGCCTCTTATAAAGCAAATTATGTGTCCAGGCTTTATTTTACAATCTTTCGCATGGACTTAGAGACGCGATCTGGCACAAGAGTCCTTATGTAACCGTTAACACGTGCTTAAGGCAAGCATAAGGAAGCGACTTTGCGACTCACGTGCTCATCTCAATATTTTCCCACAGCCAGAAATGGGTAAATGTCTCACTGGTACAGGAGCTCCAGCTAAGCCAGCCTGTAAGAAGATTATTTATTTTTTTTCTATCCCATTGCTGTGTGAAAACGAAACAGTCCATAAACCCAGCACGGTGGGAATTTTTTTCTTCAAATTGGGCCAACCTTTAATTACTTTTTAAAATTGTATCCTTAAAAGCTCAAATTTGCTATAAGCTACTTTTAAGATACAAAATCTGGTGGTATTAGTTTGTCAACAATTTAATTTTTTGGTGGGAAAATGACGTCACAAGATGGAGTGAAAATTTTAAATTTTTATTTTCCTATATCTATTTGGCTCTGATGAAAGAAGGCCTTTACGTAAACAAAAAAAACATATCAAAATATCTTATTTCAATCAAGAGATACTGTTGTTGCAATGTCAAAATTTATTACTAGTAATAGAATTCATGCAAATTTCATTGTATTATATCTCCGAACTGAATCAAGATATCGAAGAACTTTTTTTCAGTTTTAAATTTGTTTCAAGATCGTCTTTCCGCAACAGACATCAAATCTCTAACAATATATATTTAGACATTTTATTTTAAGTCTATGGCATAATATTCCCGCCAAAAATCCCGCCCCCCCCCCAAAAAAAAAAACCTAAAACGAAAGAAACACTCACTATAAAAAAATATATATATATATTCTACTGCTCTATATTTGAAGTAAATTAAATAAGTACTCGCACAGTAATTTTCCCACAAAAAAGGTATGCCAAATATGGATCAATAATTTCTCAGCGTGCAGTCTATTTACGTCAACATTTCGTTTTCTTTGAGATACAAAATGCCTGTACTTGTGCCTCTAATGAAAGTAGATTTTAAGCAAGGAAAATTATTTCGTTCTTCATAAAATCAATTAATGGAAGCAAAGCCAGGAGTAGCAGAGGATAAATCAACAACTAAGTCACTTTAAATTCCTTGAGCAGCCCATCGGCAAAATGTCTAAAAGTTCTTTTATACATGAACATTTAATTAAATATTGCATATTAAAAGAAAAAAACAAAAAAAAAAGAAACAAAAACAAAACAAACAAAACAAAGCAAGGAGAAAATTGGTTTAGTTGACAGTTTGCGGTGATTTCAAAGCGCACAGTTGTAGGCCTATTTATTGATGGGGTAATGTCAGTTTTTCAGCAGCCTATCCCAACCTTTACCGATTCTTTTTATCATATTACATAAAATGGTCTTGTTGAAGACTTGCATGTATTCAAACATCAACAACACAATTTTACATTATTTTGAATTTGCAGCCGGTGATGGATGAGAGGTAGTGCTATAATCTTGTAACAAAGTGAAACGATAAAGCGAAGTGTTTTTTTCCAATATTGCATTTATGTATCTTGTTCTCGACACCTAAATACAACATGCACATAATTCATATGGGTGTTACTTTGGCTGAGCTCTGTTTGCTGGGCAAGAACAATAAACACTCCCAAGTGGGATATATTGGCCACAGATGTGGCCGTTTATTTTGATAGCAAGCTTAGAAAGCTTAAATTACAAACATACCAAAGTATTAGCCCAGCAAAGGTGAGGGAGAAACCGCCAAAGCCCGCCATGAGGAACGAGTGAAAGGGCAGCCCCACCCGAAGCCAAAGCAACACACAAGATGGAGTATGCTACATGAACAATTTTGTAACCCTTACTCACATGATTAAAATATTAATCTACAACCATGTGGCCCCTGCTCACACGGTACTTAAAAACAATCATAAGTGATCTATAACCCAGTGGCACCTGCTCACATGGGACTGAAACAATAATGAATGGTACTCATAAGCAATAATAACTAATCGATGACCAAGTGGCTCCTGCTCACCTAGTAATGAAACAATAATAACTAATCTACAACCATGGGACCCCTGCGCACCTGGTACTCCAAAACAAGAACAACTAATCTACTGTAAAACCAAGTGGCAGCTGCTCATATGGTAGTGAAACTATAAATAAGTAACTAACTACAACCAAGTGCTCACTTAGTACTGAAACAATAATAACTGATCTACAACCAAGTTGCTCCTGCACACATGGTAGTCGAAAACAAAAACAACTAATCTACAACCAAGTAGGCCTTGTTCACATGGTAATGAAACAATAATATTTGAACCACAAGCAATTGGCTCCTGCTCACATGATACTCCAAAACAAGAAAAACAAATCTAGAACCAAGTGACTCCAAAAACAAGAACAATTAATCTAAAACCATGTGGCCCCTGCTCACATGGAAGTTAAACAATAATATTTAAACTACAAGCAAGTGGCTCCTGCTCACATGATACTCCAAAACAAGAAAATCTAATCTAGAACTAAGTGACTCCAAAAACAAGATCAACTAATGTACAACCAAGTGGCCCCTGCTCACATGGTAATTAAACAATAAGTAAACTAAAACCGAGTGGCTCCTTCTCACACGGTACTCAAAAACAAGAACAACTAATGAACAACCAAGTGGCCCCTGCTCACATGGTAATTAAACAATAAGTAAACTAAAACCAAGTGGCTCCTTCTCACACGGTACTCAAAAACAAGATCAACTAATGAACAACCAAGTGGCCCCTGCTCACATGGTAATTAAACAATAAGTAAACTAAAACCGAGTGGCTCCTTCTCACACAGTACTCAAAAACAAGTTCAACTAATGAACAACCAAGTGGCCCCTGCTCACATGGTAATTAAACAATAAGTAAACTAAAACCGAGTGGCTCCTGCCCACACAGTACTCAAAAACAACGATCAACTAATGTACAACCAAGTGGCCCCTGCTCACATGGTAATTAAACAATAAGTAAACTAAAACCGAGTGGCTCCTTCTCACACACTACTCAAAAACAAGAACAACAGTGAACAACCAGTGAACAACCAAGTGGCCTCTGCTCACAAGGTAATGAAACAATAATGAGTAAGCTACAACACTAAGTTGTAGAGCTCTACCTAGAGTAATAATTGTGCATTCAGATAGGGAAACTCAATGACAGATGTTTGTTTTTTTCTTTACAACCACCCCTCCTAAGGGGAGGTCTGGTTTTAATTTCTCAAACCAGATTGAAGTCTTTTCTTAATTTGTAACTATGTAAATAGCTCTATCCTAAGGCATTGGATGAAAATATGAAGCTTGTTTTAGTTTGTAATTTCTGGAAACATTGTAGGGTAACCTCGTGTTTCCTTGTCATGTATTTTTATCGGTATTTTTATCATCCTGAATAAATTATGCTATGTTTGTATAGAGGCGTACCCATACAAATTTCTAGAAATCTGAGTGACACATGTCTGTTAAGAACTCACAGAAAAATGAGACAAACCAATTCTTGGCCTTAGTCATTGAATGAATACAATTTTTGAGCTTTGGTCACATGACAGGTGAAAACCAAGAACAATAATAATTAATCTACAACCAAGTGGAAAGTAGTCTAAAACCAAGTGGCCGCTGCACACATGGTACTTAAAAACAGTAACAATACACTGTAATTAATCTACAACCAAGTGGCCCCTGCACACCTGGCACTTAATCACAACAAAACTCAATCTACAACTAAGTGGCCCTTGCTCACATTGTATATATAAAAACAGATAACAGTTTATCTACAGCTTCAAAAATTAATATACAGTTGCATGTATGTACAACCATGTAGTTGATCAACTGTAACAGTTTTACATGACTGAACTAATTTCAGCGACCGTCAATGAATCACATGATAAAATGCAAATAGTGTTCCTTTTACTCTTGACCACTGCATACTAACTGATACTCCAGTTCACAGCTGGCACATGTTATGGTATGGATAGTTATCCTGAATGCAACATATATACAAAATGTATCACCATCATATACTGGATACCTCTCAACAAGTCTTGCTGGAATCATGAGGGATATAGCAACAGAGCATCAAATATTCCTAGCACCAACAGATAATAATACTCCAGAGCTGCCACATGTTGTTATGATGGATGGTTATACTGAATGCAACATCTACAAAAGTAGCACAGCCAAATACTGGATACATCTGAACACATCTTGTTGGAATCATGAGGGGTATTGAACAATCCTAGCACTGCAAAAGATAATGAAAACAACCAGCAGGCTAAATGAGAGAAGTATAGTACAATAACTGTACTGATGAAAATGACCATGGAATGATCTGGAGTTCCCCAAAGCTAGCTTTGGAAGGGACTGTGTTTAGATTAAAGCAATACTATTTTAAACTACACACACATTTGTGTACTGACTAATGAGGTGAATAAAATAAAAATTGAGTGGTAGAGGTTGAATAAATTTAGGAATGCCATGGCAAGCAGTGATGAAATTGTACAATGAGACGGTAAAACCATTGAGGGCCATTTAAGGGTAAATTTGTATGAATGATGCCAATATACTCTGTATCTGATGACACAATGGTAAAATGCAACAAATTGCTATATTATATCCATTGGTAAGGTGCAATACCCTGTGCCAGAGATGGTATATATTAATGATTGTGTTCTTCAACACCAAGGCACTACAACTGGTGAAAATAGCTACAAGCAAATTGCCCCTTTTTGCTTAGGACATAGTGCCAAAGGTAAAACATAATATTGATTGGTGGTAAACATGGGTAAGAAAAACTGTCCCGAGATACAAAACTTTTTTGTATAATTATTATTATTTATCTGTTTATTTAGTTATGTATTCTTATTATCCCAGGGGTACTAGAAATTGCATGACTGGCTCAGGGCAATCAGCCACCACCAGAATACATGTAGATATCATGCCAGGTACCAAACACTTAGAAATAGTATCCAATGAAATGAGCACAGGGTTCAGGCAGACGTTATAAACAGGGACATAGCACCCAGTTAATCAATACTGTACCCAACAGTACACCAAGGGAGCTAGTGCCATGCATTGCCCAATAACAAAATACATGTATCAGAATAATCTGATGCAAAACTTAAGAAACAAGATCACTCAACATAGCTACATGTAATTTGAAAATTACTTGAAAAGCAAAAATTGAATGTAGCACAGCAAATGATTCAATGAGCACAAAGGTTGACAGCATAGACAATGCCATACCTGGCAAAGATTAATATATTAGGCAAATCTGTACCACGAACAGGTGGCTTGAATTGAGTATGAACTACTTAACCAAAAAATGGTATTCCAGAAAATATTGTCAGGGAAACTCATGCACAACATAAGAGCTGAAACTTGCACCTAAAACAAGAACACTGAACTGGTGATAACAATGGGGAACATAGTCCCACAAATCTCAGCCAGTGACAAAGCAACTGAACTGATAACAAAAATACTGCACACAAGGGAGACAGTACGGATCTAACAAGGAGATCCCAACGGTAAGAATATGCACAACGGTCATACGACTGTCACTAAGGCAAAGCCCAGGACGAAACGTCTGCTCATACCGTTTAATTACAAAATAAAAGGGGGAACAAAGTCCCACCAATCTCAGTCAGTGACAATGCAACTGAACTGATCACAACAATACTGCACCCGGAGGGAGACAGTACGGATCTAACAAGGAGATCCCAACAGTAAGAATATGCACGATGGTCATAGGACTGTCACTAAGGCAAAGCCCAGGACGAAACATCTGCTCTTACCGTTTAATGACAAAATAAAAGGGGAACAAAGTCCCACAAAACCAGTCAGTAACAATATAGGGTGACAAGTAAAGCATATGAATATGTGTAGCATGGTTTTGCATATGAACTGCAACATGAGCTTAAAGGAGGGGGGGGGGGGGGAGAACTGATATATTTATATGATGAAAACACCAAACAGTAAGCAGTTTACCCCCAAGTAATGATCAGTAGAGAAAAAAAAAAAAAAGAAAAAGCCCTAACAACAATACAGTAAGTGGGCAAATGGTGAAAATGGTGGTCCAAAAGCTGTTCGAAAAGGGGGGATAGTGAGGATCTGAAAATTATGACAAACTATCCTTTTTATACTGTACGAGACACTATGTTTTGACAAATTGGAAATCATCTATACCTGTACTGGTCAGCTAAAGGGACTAGATAACAAATACATGTCAAGATGCTGTATCAATAGGGGCACCCAACGACAATTTTCGGAAATATATCTGTTCGGAAGACGATTTGAGATCTAGAATTTTCGGAACATTTTTTGCAAAATTTCTTGCTTGCCTGCTTCTCCTAAGATTTTCGAACATCTAAAATATGGTATAATTGCCTATTTTTAACGGATTTTTACCCTAAAAAGGTCACCTATAATTTTCGGGAGCCTTTTTTCTGGCTGAAATTTTCGAAAAGGTAAGTTTTGATCCCTATAATTTTCGGATCACTAGACTTTCAGCTAGGAAATCCGAACAGATGAAAAATCTTTAGGGGATAAAAATATGCCTATATCTACCGTTTAAATACCAAAATACTTTCAACAATGCTATGTTTTAGTGGTTTTGAACTATATTCTCGTTGGGTGCCCCTGTATCAAGTAATGCTGTGTACGATAATTTGCATATTAACCTTACGCATAATTAAATAATCGAGGAAACAAAAACGTTCCACAGGCGGTATAAACAAACAAACGCTGCGAAATAAAGGATTTACTTAACCATCAAATAAAAAAGGCGTTAATGGCACACATAGCCCCCTTTTTTCCGTATTACTAAGTATAAGAAGGGCTAGACCGCTCAACTTTTACGAACAGAATACAAACGCATGGTGCCTCAGTGATCTAGCGTGCGAAACAAAGGTTATGTTCATACATCCAGCAATAATCCTGTACTTATCTTAAAAAACAGAAGTATTAGTCCGGCATCACGCTATTTCCAGCTACGACGAAAGATAGTTTAGTCTGGATGCGGCACCAACTTGTATTGGACTCAAAAAATTCCCTTCACTTGCCGAGAATGCTGCACAAACGAGAAGGTGGACCACGTCTAGCAATATATAAGTCCCGGATGACAGAAACTCCCGCATACAAGTACTGGGCCTAGTTACGTCACAAGCTACATAAAATCATTTATTTTGGTAGAATAAATTTTGCCAATACAGATTAGTAAGCTGATGTTTTCGTCATCATCTAAAAAAAGAAATGACCAGTGGAAGATTTGAAAGTTTTTATTCCAGGATAATTTACATAAACTCGGTACTCTTTTCCTTGGAAGCCGATCTCCATCAACATTGAATATCGAAAATTAGACGCCTCAAGCAAAAGTTCTAACATTCTCTTTATTCTATTGGGGCAGATTAGCTCCTACCTTGGTACCCGTTCATTACTTCTGTGCTGCGAAGTAAATTGCCAAAGCTAAAAGATAGACCAGTAAATTTTTTTGAAGGGGGAGGGGGTGGGGAAAGTTAGACAATTTTCTGGACTTGGAGAGTAAAAATCCACCAGGAGCCATAATCGGGGACGGAGACCGTAAGTCTTGGGATGCGCGTGGACCCATGATATGGGACAATTTTTCTATTTTTAGAACAAATTGCGCCATCCTGACGTCATATATCCACGCTGATCCACGCACGTGTCTTGGCCTCTCGCGTGGATGTTGTCACGTTATGTGATGAAATTGTGAGAGTTGCGAGATCCTCTTGCCGATTTTTCACAGCAATGGTTGGGAATAAGGCAGAGAAGAAGAAGCAGGGCTCTTCTATGTACTTTTATGCTCTGATTTAATGGAAAAGGTGTGTTTTTCAAGGTCGAGAATTTCTTTAATTTCGCGCTGTGAATGAATAAAATCCGCTCGCCGGCTAGTTGTATGTGTAAACTTTTGTGTTTGTTCTATAGAGTTCTGCAAGAACACTGTTTACTCCGGCATCGAGCTGTTAATTTGTGAGTTTGCCAAACAATGCTTAATCATAACCAAAACCTGTTTTTGATAGTTTCTTGTTGTTTCTGCTCGTTTGGCTAGTTTGCAAAAGTTTTTGTCTGACGCGTACGAGTAGTTCATTTGCATAGTGCAGCGCGTGCACTTTCAAGTCCGAGTCGGTGTTTTCAGATTGTCAAGCAAAATCGTGAAAAAGATTTGTTTCGTCGTCTTTTTTGCTGAGATACTACAACAATTTTCACTAACGTTCGCCAAAAGACTACTAACATCATGTGTGTTTCTTTCACATAGTGAAACTTTACGCTGCGAAAATAAAATAGACAAGGAGTTTTAACTCAATCGAAATCTTTATTCGAGTTTTGATTACAAGCGTCATCGTAACTTTTCTGATTATTTCTGCTGTTTTCACATATTTTCAGCTAAGCTTTTAATATGTTCTCAAACATTAATCAACCTTAAACATTAGAGATATTATATGAGTTCGATATACGTTTCACACCAAAGTGCGAAGTCCAATTTGTCATGTTTTACTAGCTGTGCAAAACACGCATCGGCGGGCGCTCTTACTCATCGACAACAGACAATTTATTGGATTTACACAAACAAAACTAAGCAGCATCTACGGACATAAACCTATTGTCACGTATTGGGCCTAAACGCCGCTATATCCAACTAGTTCTTTTTTCTTCTTTGTTATGGAAAAGCTGTTAATCTTCTTCATATATGAAATTTAGATTGGAGTTATGTGAAGTTGTCGTAAAAGGAGCAGCGGAACTTAACTTGGTCAGAGATAAAAAGCGGGACATACCTAAATTAGGCACCGTCTTCACTCAGACTGGAGCAACTTACGGCGGGAATACCTAATCAAAATTCCAACAGCCATGAAGGCGCTGAGTGATGGGCCAAAAGGATCCAAAAGCATAAACGATTTCGGGAATTTCGGACGCCATTTCCACTGCGCGACATCCGCGAAAATCCTCGCAGCAATGTACGAGCGTGTGCCGCAGGCGATGGCGCAATTCGTTCTAAAAATAGAAAAATTGTCCCATATCATGGCGCCAACCCCAATACTAGAAATGGCGCGCGCTTACGGTCTCCGTCCCCGATTATGACTCCTGAATCCACTTGTATTTTTTTCCCCATTCATGACTCCATTTAATAGTTTGTTCTGTGCAGGAATCCTTTTTGTTTTGCAAATTGCATATTCCGAAATCAAACCTTAGAATTATGATATACATTACCAGGTGCCCGAGAAGGCCTCTCAACTGTCTTAAGCACTAAGAGTGACAACGCCTACTGTCACACTCCCTTTTTCTGTGAGCTTGCAATAACTGTGATAAATGCTGTTTTATTTCTTGGAAGTAAAACCATTAAGCCGATACTTAGGGTAGTCGTCTGTTTTTTTTTTTGGTTTCCTTTTTTCTCTACTACATGATAATCTATGTTTGAATGAAAGAATTGAAATAATAAAAACAAACAAACAAACAAACAAACAAACAAAAAAAAGCTCGTAGATCTAGACGTAGCTTTAAAATGAGCAAACTTACATTAAGTTGACTTCACTTCTTCCAGGCAGTCCGAATTGGAAAGGGAAATATACAAACATGAGATGGTTTTGAATATCTCTTGTTCTAAAAAAACTCACAAAAGCTCAATTATGTCAATAAAACAATCTAAGCAGTACAAGATGTGATTGACATTGATGTGATTTTATCATTGTTCTTGCTTAAGGTGGCTCGATCGGATTTTTGAGACAAGATACCGCTCAACTTTGAGCGACTAGAGCACAACCATTATCAATCCAACAGAAAATCAAACGTTAGGGGTGTGCTAGAGAAAGATGAAAGTTTCAAATGGGGTACATTTTACCAAGATCTGAGTTACCATAGCAACGAAATGGCGCCATGCCTCATTTTACATAAGAAGGAAAAACTTGCCACCAGACATAATTTCGGAAATACGACGTCGGGATCTCGGACTTGACATAGCTGCCTCAACGATGGCAAAATTGTAAAAAAATCTATAAGAGCGTTTTCGAGAAAATTACGATTGAGTCTTCAAGGTGTCAAAGTGCAACAAAAGCAAAGTTGTTTTAAATGTTATTGCAAACTATGTCCACAAGACTTGACTAAATGGCATTCTGGTCTTAAATGAATCTTCTAACATTTAATTACCTCGGGTGAAAATCTCAGAAAAGTCGCTCCGTTTGATTTTCAGAAACATTGGCGTGAATATCAACTGGTGTAGGCTCTTATTTTGCATTTTATCAAAAATTGCCCCTAAAATTCTTAAATTGGGTGGGAATTAAAAACCATTCGATCATTTTTTTTATACTTGGCCCTCAATAAGATTAATCCATATTTAACGTAATACTGGAGTTTCAAATAAATTGAAACATTTTAAGGCTGCTAATTTTCAGCGTCAACTCAGGAAAATAATGCACTTATTTTCACTCATGTTGTTTGTTGTCTTCATTATAATTTTCTTTTGTCTCGAACCACCATGCTATTGTACATTTATGTATATCATGAATTCATAAAACGCGCAATTGCTTTCCGGTAAATTTCAGAAGCATGCTAAAATATCCCGGGCTAGCACTGTAATTAAAGAATTTTAGGGGCAATTTTTGATAAAATGCAAAATAACAGCCTACACCAGTTGATATTCACGCCAATGTTTCTGAAAATTAAACGGAACGATTCCTCTGAGATTTTCACTCGAGGTTATTATATGTTAGAAGATTCATTTAAGACCAGAATGCCATTTAGTCAAGTCTTGCATGTGGACAGTTTGCAATAACATTTAAAACAACTTTGCTTTCGTTGCATTTTGACACCTTGAAAATTCAATCGGAATTTTCTCGAAAACGCTCTTATACATTTTTTTACCATTTTGCCATCGTTGAGGTAGCTATGTCAAGTCCGAGATCCCGACGTCGTAACTTGTTGGTGTATAGGTATAGGTATGGGTATAGGTATAGGTATAGGTATAGGTATAGGTATAGGTATAGGTATAGGTATAGGTATAGGTATAGGTATAGGTATAGATATAGGTATAGGTATAGGTATAGGTATAGGTATAGGGATAGGTATAGGTATAGGTATAGGTATAGGTATAGATATAGGTATAGGTATAGGTATAGGTATAGGTATAGGTATAGGTATGGGTATAGGTATAGGTATAGGTATAGGTATAGGTATAGGTATAGGTATAGGTATAGGTATAGGTACAGGTCGAGGGAAATCATTGACATGCATAACGGCCGTCGAGGCAACGACGTCACCTATTGTTAAAACATAGGGAAAAAATGCGTTCCTGCATACTAATGTGGATTTCCTGCATACTAATTCGGTATAGGTTTAATAATAAGCGTCACTCTAGTACAATACAAACAACACACCTGCCTGGGCTTGCCCGTTAATAATGAACTTTGATTGGCTCATGAAAAATCTGTTATGTGTTCAAAATAAAAGCGCCTTCTCCGTTGAGTACTTTATTCTTGTCAGAAACTCCAGTAACAAATATTTTTGATCGAGCGGATAGCTTCCAAACATGCAAGTCGAATCCACATCTAAACCTATGTTAACCGTGGACGAAGTTGAGCAGATCCAACGCAAGAAGGTAGCCACCATCATTGGGCATGTATTCCAGCTTACCTGTGCTGCGTTTTTTGACAAACTCGTTCAAGAGGAAAAAGTTAATCGATGCCACGGTTGCACTATTCAACATCCCAGTCAAAGACAGCACTCTTGTCTGATGTTTGATACTGAAGACGCGTGGTTCTATTATCATGATGTACGTGAGCAAATAGATCTTGCTGTGGTGATGAAAACTGTGGAAAACGTTTGCAGCACTCTGGGGTTGAAGCTTGGCCAGAAATGGGAAAGTTATTTGACGGAGTTGCCGAAGTTGCCTTGGACCAGTTTATATCTCACTTCTTTGGAAGTGAGG
>JAHPZR010016063.1:7500-23092 GCA_019787425.1 Platygyra sinensis | reverse complement strand
TAAGGACGGTGCCTACTAATTCAAAGGTATTTTTGCGCGGTTCACTGAATATGCGGGAAAAGCAAATCATAACGAGTGCTATTGAAATCCGAAAAGAAAATTGGGGGTTACCACGCATTTTTCGAAGATAATTAATCAGCAATATTTGTAAAAAGCTTTAAAATACAAAGCAATGTATGGCGTTTTTTCCCAATTGAAGCTTAATTATCTCTGAAAAATGCGTGGTTACCCCCAATTTTCTTTTTGGATACCAAGAGCACTTGCTAAGTTCTACTTTCTCCGCATAGTTTTGAACCGCGCAAAAATATCCCTGTATTATAAGCACCACCCGCATAGGAAATCCGAGTATCTCGAGATGCGCAGACCGTATGCGCAATAACAATAGGAGGTACCGCCCTTAATTAAAAAAAGGTGGGGAATAAAAAAAAAAATTTGGTGAAAGCGTGCACACGAGCCGTTACTTGTTCGGATGCAGAATCATGCACCCCGTCCGGAAAACAACGACTATCGTCGAACACGCCTTTGTACGTCCACGTTGTTTTAAAATGTAATTTTTCACACAAATTTATATTTAGTTTAATAACCTAATGCATCCGGCTACCGCAAAATGTAACGTGGAACCGATGAAGTAACGCTCCGTGATTAGCACGCAGTACAGGCATCACGGGGTCGCGTTGCAGGTAAGATTGATCCAATCACCATCTCTTAAGCGAGACATGGGTGGACTTTATCCTGTTTTGTTTTTTCGAAACAGTGCCATGGTAGAGGAGAACAGTCAGGGTAAGTTTTAAAAAAAATTCATCGGTTAACCTTTATTTCTGAGGAATCACCTTAAAATTAACTGCTTACTTTGTCTAAACTAACACGACCATCCGTAATCAAAAAAACGTGACATGTTATTTTTATTACCTACATCGGGTTTAAAAAAGGTCGCGTACAATTACATGGTTAACACATTTCCTACTATCAGTATGCTCTCTCTCTAAAACTCATAGAAAATATATCAAATAAAAAAAATTCCTTTTTCCGTTTATCTGTTGCATTAGCCCTTTCTTACTCTCCAGACGTAGTTTAAATTTCAACTACTCACCCGGTGAGGAAATCGTTTCGGATTCACATAAAGTCTAACAGGAAACAAGGGAGCGAAGGAAGGAGTGAATATCTTGGATTTTCTAAGTTTAAAAGGGGAGTTAAAGCGGAGAAGCAGAGTTCACTTTCTTAGAATTCACAAGCAAACAAACCAAAAACACATCAACCAAAACGTTGGAAACGCCATTGTTTGTCCCAAAGCTACGGTTTATTTTTTGTTTTTACAGTTTGAGTATTATTTACATGGATGATTTGGGGACTACACCAATGAAAATATGACAACGGAAATGAAGTACGCAAAGAATCTCATCTGAAACGACAGCAGAAAAGCAGATTTTAAAACTAATTGGTGACACCAAAGAAGTGTCTAGGCCAAAAAAATAAAACTTGCTCGAAAACCGAGGCTAGATAATTCGCTCTTTGTACTTGGAGTGACAACAAAGCGAGCTAACCTATTAAACTACTGACTTACACACATGTACATACACCACAATATCTTACACAACCTTAGTAGTTACGGCGATTGAAAATAACGAAACAACATATACATCTTCAAACTTTAATTTCACGGAAAGGGGCAAGCTATGGTTTAAAATACTTCTTAGACATGAAACTTTACTTTACCACGGGAACCGTAAACTCCCCGAATGTTATAGTCCGTTTGCAAAGGGTAGTAGTGCATTTGAAAATTTCTTACATGAAAGGCCCACCAAAAAATGTTACGTGAATGGACATTATAGTTAAAGAGTGTGAATAAGTGGTCGTTGATCAGAGAAAAAACCTTTAATGCAACACATAGGATTTCCAAAAGCCCGACCCTTTGCTGCGTGTGGATGAATCTCCGCCAGCAAGATTTTTCGTCTTGTAAATTTAACTGTGAAATGATAAAAAATAGAGGAATCAATACAAAAAACTTGCATAGTTGTGTGTTTCTGCTCTGAAAAAAAAGCTCTTTTGTCATGCTATAAACAGTGGGATCTCACTTGAAAAGGGCGCAAAAAGTAAATTTTCCATCTCCACGCTAAATCTGGTTGAATTCTTCTGTTTCTGTCAATAGTATAAGCCCCGTAAAAAGCAATTCAATTCATTCGAATCTATTTTCCATAATGACGTTTCCAGAAAAAAGTTTTTTACTGAACACCCCTTGAGCTTCGCCTGTTATCGTCTGAATCAAGATCACTAATGGACACCATGTTCGTTAACAATGGCGTGACCTCCCATTGTCATTGTGAACGTATCGTCGTTCTCATCGTCATCGGCATCGGTCGAAATAGTAATCGACATCAATCGTTATCGTCATCGGCATCGATCGTTATCGTCATCGGCGTTCGATCGTTATTGTCATCGGCATCGGTCGTTATCGTCATCGGCAATCGAACGTTATCGTCATTGAAATCGATCGTCATCGTCGTCGGTTTAGATCGTTTTCGTCGTCGTCATTAGTTGTCACTGTCCCTTATCTCATCGGTTCCCACAGTTCCCGGGTAGGGGTACTCCGAGAAAAAATTGAGCGTCGGGGTTGTGTGCGGCCCGCGGTCACTGTATGTTTTCACCACTGCTGACGCCCTTAAATATCTTCATCGTCGTCGTCGTCACTGTCAACTCATCAAGCTACTTCAGAGCATCTACCACTGGTCTTCTCATACGTTTTTTGGCTATGACTATGATTTGCCGGTTTAGACCTTTGCCAATTCCATGTAAAATTATCTCGCTTCTCAGGTATCGCGCTAAGTTTTTCCTGGACGCTCAGTTTCATTTACGTTTACTGGCCAGTGTTAAAGTATGGTAACACTACAAATGAATTGATCATGAATCATTTCAGGTTTTTTTCTCTTGAAGAGGTGGTTCAGCAAGGTTCAATGACGATTAATTATAATTTGAAGCAATTTAGAACAATAGTTAACCAGACACGTCTTCGGTTTCGTGATTTACAAGGTTCTCACGTGCTCCAACCTTCACCAAATATTGTGAGAATAATTAAACACTTTCCAAAACTATTACCTACCTTAAGAGCATATTTGTAAGACTGTTCTGCTTCCAGCTGTCGACCAGTCTACAACAAGAGATGATTTGCAATGTCCACACCTGGCTATGTAAATACGTCCTATGGATCACCACCCTTTTTGTTTCACAGTAGAAAAAAAACAAAACCTCGACTGGCGTTGGCCAGGCGAGTTTAATACTAGGCCAGTCCACACTATAATACGTTTATTTGAGTTTGTTTATTTGTAGGCTGGGGTTTGATTAATTGGTAAAAACCAATATCTTAAGATGGAAACCAAATCGTCAAATCGCGATTGAGGTAATAATGACTGAATATTTTGTGGTCCTTTGGCAAACAGAGGGCAGTTTTACCAAGTGAATATATGAAAGTGTCATTATATTTGAACGGCGGGAGAAAAAAGGGAATATGAAGGCATGATTGATCGTCCGCCAATATATGCATCAAAACTTAACACTTCACACCTCATTTCTATGAACATGATTATTCTGGGAGCCGAAATCCCAACCTAGCAAACAGCAGGCAGACATACCAAGATAATATTTCTATAGAGAAATGAGTCACCGATAGGGATTTACGATCAACCTCGATACAATCGACTCTACAAACTCTAGTCTCGTGTAAGTAGATTACGAGTGGGTCCCCTCTTCCCTCATAAGTCCCGTCGTGCGTGACGGGGGAACGAAAAACTGTACAAAAAAAGTGGCCACGCGACTCCTGACGCGAAGGAAAACCGCGAGAAAAAACTGGCCGCGCGAACTCCTGGGGGCGAGAATCGCGCGTCTCGCCCAGGATTTCACGCGGGAATTTTTTCTCACGGTTTTCTTTCGCGTCACGCACGACAGACTGAGCGAAAGAGAGACTACTCGTAATCTACGCGTAAGTGGTACAAATACACTCTGGCAAAAAGACAAAAAATTAAATCGATAGTTTTAAAGATATAAAGATGAGTAAGCTTTACCTGTAAACAAACGAGCGACAGATATGACCACACCTCCGCGTCTTTATTGTTCAATATGTTCGCCTCAGATAAAGCGTCCTCGGCTTCAGCTAAGTCTCCCAGCTAGCAGAAGATTAAAATCAAAATCCTCCTTTACAATCGGTTCAGAATAAAGTATACACGTTATGAGAGTTAAGGAACAACTCTTGAAGCGAGTTGACTCGAGGATCATATTCTCCTAACTTGTATAATAAGAGGTGTATGAAAATATATAAGGAGAAGTTGTATTTGGACACGGGCTTGACTATTCACTTACCCTGTAACACGCAATTCCCGCTCCAAGCCAAGAGACACAGGACGGTGAACGGATGCAGGCTTTGAGGAAGGTTGTCTTCGCCTTGTCAAACTAAATGAGTAAAAATACTAGAAGCTTATAAGGAAGCTTAAAACCGCGCGGTGAAATTTAAAGTAAATTCCATTTACAAAAAAACTAAGCCGCCCCAACAATTAATGTAAAACCCACATTACCACAAGGGCTAATTTGGGTATTTCCCTAAACATTTCATTGCCTCTAAGGTTACAACCAGTTCGTCATAAAATTACACTCAAGAGAGTCAAACACAAGTTCTTAGATTTTCTTTCCACTTCCGCCAGAAACAGGCGGCAAAACGCGTTTGTCATTTTAAGAACCGTGCTTGCCCTGGGCCCGGCGCACAGTTAATAACAAGAACCATAGGTTGAATAGCAAAAGAAAGATATCAACTCTCTCTCGCGCGCGGGGGCGGGAGGAAGAGAGACCCTGGGAACTAGATTGGGGCTACCCGCGCACAAATGAACTTTGAATCACTTGGCAAGGTACACAATCCTCCACTAGATATTTCAACTAGGAGGCTAAACCTTTCGCAGTCTGTTAATCGTGACCAACTCTTTCCATATCACAAAATCAGGAGCGAAAAACATAATGCTTCCGGTAAATTAGGGAATGCGTTTGCCCTCAGTTCTGACTCATACACTACATATATTATTAGGAATAAATTAAAATAATCTAACCTCTCCCTTTTCGAGATAGATCGAAGCCAGTCTTAGATAGATAGCATGCATATCCGCGGCTTCCGTCGTATAGGCCAGCGTTCTTTCATAACAGTCCCGGGCTTCCTCGGTTCGGCTTGTCAAGTAATAAAGGTGTCCCATCAATCCCCACGCGTCTGGGTTCTGTTATGAAATAGAATAAATTTATTTTAATGTTGTTTTAACGTTACAACTGCGATTTTGGGATAAACAGATGAATTTTTTTGCAATTTCGTAGAAATGCCTATCAAGCTTCCGATTACCTAGTTTCCGATTCCCGACGTTTCGAATTTGAAATGAAGTTGATTTGAACTGCGGGAATACAGATGAAATGGAAATGTGATCATCGCAGTTGTAATCGCAATTTAAACAATTACAAATTTTAGTCCGAAAAAAATTTTCAGGGCTTCAACGGGATTCGAACCCATGGTCTCTCCGTTAGTGCTGCAGTGCTCTACCACTTGGGCTGTGAAAACCCATATGTAGGGAGCAGACCAATTCATCGAGTTCATCTTATACTTGTACATATGGGTCTTCATAAAGCCTAAGATGGTAGAGCACTGCAGCGCTAACGCCATGGGTTCGAATCCCGTTGAAGCCCTGAACAGTTTTTTTCGGTCTAAAATTTGCAATCGCTTAAATTGCGATTACAACTGCTATGATGTTTCATATCTTGACCATTTCTGATGAAGTGTTTCTATTTCCCGAAGATTGCTCGTTTTACGAAGGTTTCCGATTCTTGTTGCGAATAAATAGCCAGCTTATCCGAGATGTTCAGACCAAGAGCAATAAAACTCTTCGTACGCAACGAAAAAAAAATTGAAATGCAGCAAAAACACGAATATAATAACCGTACCTGATGCTTTAACACGATGGCTTGTTTAAGATTTTCCTCAGCTTCAATGAACGATTTCTGCTGAATCTTCAACCTTCCGAGAAGCACGTAGTAATCGGCGCAAGGCTCCCCATTGCTTGCCACTAGCTCGTGCGCCAAAGCCGCGTCAGTTAACTAGTGCCCAGTAACAAAAATGCAAATCTCAATTGACAGAGTATTTTAGTCAATCACATGATAATGTTCAAATGATACGACATTCAATCCTAAACACCTCTCAGACAAAATAACCCAGCACCACTTTACCTGAAGGGCATTAACTTCCAGTAAGAAATTTGCCGCTTGCAAGAAAATACTAGCATTCGGTTTGACCTCCGCTGGCTTCTCCTCGGCGGGTACCGCGGGTTCAGAATCTTGCGGAGGTGGCGATTGACGGTTAGAACTACCAGGGCTCTGGGCACGTGAGCTCTGTTTAGAAGCTACGTGTGTGGAGGACTGGCTCACAGGCTTGGGTCCAGGTTTCCCCAAGGGCGTTGCTGAGCTGATCACAACTGACGGGGGAGGGCCTGCGGTTGGCAGGGCTGAAGTTTCGCCAGCTCCCGGCGCAGGCTCCTCGCGTACGACATTGTCAACTGTAAACGTAAAATAGAGGAAACGATCATTGCCCATTGTCTATTTGCTTCCTTTTAGTCCTGGCCATTGATTCTTGAAAGTGATTTTTCAACAGACGGAGGACAATTAGAAGGCTATATTGCAAAATTGAATTTACATCGCTCAAAAGAGGAACAAGATTATTAGAAGGCACTATACACCAGATAAGTCTGATATTTTTGGCTTCTTGGAATAATGAAAAAAAAACTGAGATATTCTTACCATGAACGTCAGCTAATTTCTGGTCCTCAGAGACACCAATTCTGGGAGTACCCTCGCTGACAGGTTCCTCGGGACCAGTCTCCGAGACAGAGCCATCAACCTCGGTTGGTATACCAGCTTGGCCTGCCAAATCCACGGAGGACGGCGTCGCTACGTTTAAGCGGTTAGCTTCAAGAAACGCACGCTCAGCACCAATGTCATTTTGTATGCTGTCATAGTACAACCCTGTATGAAAAGATGGTGTCTATGAGTACCAGAGGAAGAATGCGTCACACAAATGAAATCACATTTGATTCACAATGCAAATAACTATCAGAAGATATGTCACGTGTCTTAGGTTTTGTCTAAACATTTCCAGGTCACAGGTAAGTTTGAAGGGGCCCCGTACGTATCCTTTAGGACTAGTTGGGAAGACCAGATGTTTCCCGCTGCGGAGATTCTTAGAGAGCATTATATCTAAAGACTAGCAAAGGACCGGCAGCGGGGGAGTACCCCTTGGGGTTGCCCCAATAGCCAAATTGGGCACTTACGGTTCCAGAGTGAGATTTGTAATAAAACGTGATGTAACGCTTCTCTCTGAAAGCATTGAGTGACAAACCAAATAACAGCTGAAAAAGAGACTAGGCAAGCCCTGTGCTCGGGTCAAACTAACACACGTCACTGGGAGTATGCTTCTGCCCCCCCACCCCACCCTGGGACGCTAGTCCAGTGCGAGTAAAGGTGCCCTCACATATCATAGGTACCAGTGTATCCCGCTGTGGTGAGAAGACATTTTGTGTTACCTAGCATGGTCCATGCAACAACGCTTTTGCTCTCAGTACATGTCGCCGCCTCAAAGAATGTCTCAGCTTCTTCAAACCTTTCGGTCATCAGAGCCATGCAGCCGTACATCAGGAGACTGGGGAGAGAAAGAAACGGAGTCAATAGACCATTATACAGTTGCCTGTTCTGTTACCTGGCTTTTAAATCGCAGTGAGGTTGGAGGTGACCTTGTTTTGATTTGCACCTCACTGCTTTTGTTGTGCATGTAAATCAAGTTGTTCTTATGCTAACTAGTCGACATTTAAATGAGAAAAGAAGGGAGGCCTGTATCAAACAAGGTCACCTACAGCCTCGCTTGCATTCAGAGGCCAGGTACCTAAGGAAAGAACTGCAAAGTAGCACGTGGATCGAGAGCTGCACGGCAAAACATGCAATATTGAACCAACAGAGTCTAAAGTCGTCTGGCAACATGGAATGCCTTTCCAATAGCCCTTTTCACGGTTAGCTTTTCTCATTTGCATGACAATGAATTCTAGCATGTATGTGAGGCAATTTCGGGCTATTTTGCAGTTTTAGCCCGAAATTGCCTCGCATCCACGTTGGATTACATTGTAATGCAAATGAGAAAAATTAACCGTGAAATGGGCTATTGTCTCGTACTCCTGGCCTACCTGGTTAACATCCTACCAAGGAGCATTTATCATTCACCTACCCTGGAACATGTTTTTGAGCGATTGCTATAGTCTCCTTGAAACATTCCTCTGCCTGAAACGAGACAGAGAGAGGGAGATTCGCTAAAAGATAAAGGTAAAGCATGTTTATTTATACACGGTTGTGTTTTAAAGGGGCTCAGTCACGGCATCTTGAGTTATTTTGAACATCGAAAAAAATAACCGCTAAATTGAAGGAAACCTAAAAATAACACTTTGTAAAGATAGAAAAACATCAAAGAGACGATAATAAACCATAAAGGAACAAGGATGGTTAAGGATGGAGAAGATTGACACGGATTGCAAACAACGAATTTGAAAAGTTTTGCTAAGCTTTTCAAACGTGACTGAGCCCCTTTAAGTAAGAAACTTGCACAGCTGTGTACATGAAACCAATAACAGAGATTTAAGCAAACACACGACGGCAACGAGAACGCCATCAAACAAAAGGTGCAATAAGCAAAACAATAGCTGTGCACGTGCGTTATGAATCTTTGTACATTTGTTCTCCGTGCTGTACAAAACAGCAACGTGAAATGACTGAGTTCTACGTATTTTGGAGAACGAAAAACAACAGCGCGGGCTTATTTTTCGTTTTTACATTTGGAAATGAACGCTGGTGATACATTATTAGCTTGAGCAAGTTCTGAGACCAACTTATAGGCACACTGAACAGATCTCGACAATTTCGAAATGGTAAGGTAATATAGAAATTCTTATTATCCAGCTGCACTTCGTAGAGTACAAATAACGCCCAAAACGAGTACAAATATCACGCGGTATTTGTACTCAAGAGGACCGGCGAGAAATTCTCCCGCACGGACATGACAATTTGGCGTGTTGGATAATGAATCTCTTATAAAAAAATTTTTACTCGTTGTTTGTATTTTCACTTGCCCTACGGGCTCGTAAAAAATACGGCAAAACTCGTAAAAATACTCAGCGCTTCTACAGAAGAAAATGTCCAGGCGTTGCCCTCGCAATCATTGCTTAAGCTCTCAACTATCATAAGCAATCATAATATAGCTAAGACTCCCAAAAAACTGGCAGGAGATTGATCAGCTGGTACCAAACATAAAACACCAAACACAAAGCACAAGGCAAGGAGGACGATTTGAATCTGCGACCTCCGTCGCCGTTACCTTTGATTAAATAGGGAGTTAACGAAACCACGACGGCGACGTCGAGGCAACGTCGATTAAAAAATGAATTTATGTTTCACCTCCGGATTCACTCTGGAGAAACTAGGCCTGTACTTTGCGCCGCCATATTGGCTTACTGTTCGGTAAGAGACTGGACACGATTTTGCTACGTCATCGGATTCGAAAATATCCGGATTCACCGTCCACATGTTATCGGATTTGATTTAGCTTTTTCCACTCTGGAGAGCGGATTTAAAAAAAAAATGTTCGGATTCGCTGCTGAATTCGCCGATTATGCTTGTGCACGGAGCGGCCGTATCCGCAAAGAAAAAGTTGCAGATTCAAAAATATCCGGATACAGGTGAACGGAGCCTTAAGCTCCCAAGTATCAAATAAAACATCTAAACATCCACTCAGCGCTTGGTATATGACCAACATCTTACCTTTCCATAGTCACCAATAAGTAAACAAAACGCTCCGTAATCGAACCAATGATCAGGGTCGTTCTTGTTCCGCGATAACCGCTTAGAAGCAAAGAAAGTACACTACGTTAATGATAATAAACTTTGTCTCCCTACAGGCAGTTAGAAATGTCTCGATCAAACGCAAGAGCCAGATATTCCCTTTTGTGACTGGAAGGAAACAAAAAAGTAAGAAAGTTATAACAAATACCTCTTGGTAGTATTTGGCAGCCAGCTCAAAATTTTGGTTCACCTACAAAGAAGTAGAAAAGAAAAAATAGACGCACTTGTAAGAACGCATTTTTCACAAAACCACGACGGAGCTAAATTTTCTTCGTGGATTTTGCGTGACAAAGTAGCTGTCACACAATCAATTATGATCTACCTCGGCTTCCCTTGCGAAGTGCTTGAGAGTTGCAGAGTCCGTGACAGGCGGAGGTTCTTCTGGAGCCTCTTCCGCTGTCAGAAACTGAAATTGTAAACACGATAAAAAGTACGTAATATCGGCGAACTGGCTTGTACTCTTTATTACATGTACAATCCCAGAGACGTGTATTTCGCAGGGGACATTTTTGGAAGGGTTCAATTCACCCAGTAGCAACAGGAGTTCTGCACCTTTGATTTGTGTTCAAATGGATGATCCTCTATTCAGACTAGGAGTATTATCGCTTTTCTCGTCGTTAGCTGTGAGAGAACCGGAAAAGAAACACGAATAATACATAGCCAAACATGGCCGCGCGAACAATAGGCAAGAGTGTCTCATGCACAAGAATTACCACGTCAGCATGACGTCATATAGTTGGACAGGTTACCAAGCAACTGTTCTGGGAGGTGATCGATTTTTTAAGAAGCTTGAAATTAGTGTGGTGTAACACTGAGTAACAGCAAGCAACGATATCAAATTACCTTGTTTAGGGCGACGTGCATCTGGTCGATTAGAAACACGTACAACTCGCTGAGGAACGCCTGGAGTTTCTCCTTGTCTGTAAAAGCTGTGGTGTTTAAATACTTCTCTCGCACAATCTTTATGACGCTGTTCTGTTGGTCGAAAACACAAGGTATCGGTAAATAGACTTGCAGCAAATTTTTCGAACAGACACACCTTATCCATGGCTGAATCATTACTTTTCACTTGTCAGGCACTACACGAAAAACTTCGTTCTTTGACGATCTATTCATAATAGGGCGAGGTATGAAAGTATGTGATAGGGGTACCTTTTTTCAATTTAAGGTATTTGATAGGGGTACCTTTTGTCAAAATGGTATACAAAAGGTTAAGAGGTAGAGCCTCCCCGTATGAAACTTTGTAGAGTAACCCCCTCTCCACCCCCGCTTCTCAAGGAAAACATATTAAATTAACACATCCTTCAGTTCATGGTGGTGGTAATGTGGTTTACCTTCAGTTGCTCTTTGAATGCGAAGTATTTTCCGGACGTATTCAGCTCGTAAAGGAACTTCTGTCTCCTGCGAAAAAAGAGAAAAATCAGTCTTCTATGACTAAAGCCATCTTGTTTGGCTTGCCTGTTTGTTGTTGTTGTGTTCATGTACTTTATATCTATTCTTTAAGTACGGTTATGACTTGCAACTACTGTTTGACAACTCGGACAGTGCACAGCTCTCGATACTACAGTCTAAAGACAATAGAACGCTATCTAATTGCAAGTGAGTTCACCAAAGCACTATACGCCCTTTAAACAAGCCGTGGCAGATTACACTGTACTTTGTTTTCCAATATGGATGAAGGAGTGTACCTTTGATCCATGGCATCGTTTGACTGTGGAAGATCTCCTTTCATTAAATCGTCGCCATACATTTGCCTACAACATTCACACAAGATTAGTTTATTGAGCTTGTTCATCCTGAAAACTACTGCGGAGCGCGGCGAAGGGGGTAACTTGGATGAAAAAAGAGCAAAGGGAGGGAGCACTCCGAAAATAGTGTCACGTCCATATGATGTCCCTAGACTACATGATGTTGCTAGGAAATTTCCACGACACGGTCTCAATCAGTTGTCGGAGACTGATTTAATAGATTGAAACGGTTAATTAAGACGCCGGGCAAACATGAAAGAAGCAAACAAACAGGCTAAGACTTATTATATGGGAAGGTCCTTGACCATGCAAATCTTTTGTTTTATGCACATAGACTATGAATCACATAATCGCAATGCTTTTATTGGTTAGCTGTATGTGCACACATAACCTTTTCTTGTATTTTGCCAGGTTTTGTGCAGGGTCAAACCACAAAATAGCAAATAAACACGTACAAGGATTTGCCAATGAAGGTATTTGATTCACAAACCTGAATTCTTCGAGAAGGGAGTTTGCCACTGTGGTGAGCTGAGTGTGGAAGTCTTCCACAGCCTGTAAAATATAAGGTCAGTTGGACTTGTATGTTATTCGCAACAGGTGCGTTCGATCAAAGTGTGTTACGTAGGCGTAAAACAACACAAAATCTAGAATGTCTTTCAAGGTATCTTGAAGACGTCGAACGCTGGATCAATGGAGAACAAGAGTCCAGTTTTTCAGTGATGACAGCGATGAACTCATATACTCTCCTATTTCTCTTTCTCTATCCTTTATCCTAATACACGCCTTTGCAGTCGGCTCTGGTGTGCTCACATTAAGTCTAACCCTGCCACACAAAGATAAGTTAACAAAAATTCAAGCATTTGAGCCAAAGGTTCCACCTATACAGTTTTGTACTCTCAGCTCGTTTTCAACGACCACTGGGCATAGTCGATGACAGCATAGTTAGTAGAGGGGACCCTCTACTAACAATGATGAGAGTTAAAAAGAGAAATTTCTAACGTCCAGGGTTCATCTCGCAACTTTGAAGTTTTCTCGGCATTTTTTCTGGTCTAATCTGGAATTTTCTAGTGGTGTCGAATTCAACCGTCTGTCCTTACCTTTTTGGACCCTCCTGGTTTGCGGGCAAATACGGGCCGTGGAGGGATGTACTCAGCAACTCTACAAAGACGACAAACAACTTAGTATATAACACATGCCAAAACAAAGCACGCCCGATAGTTTATTTCATATATACTTCACATCATTTCACTGCACGGGAAGATCTGAATTCAACAAATAGACCTCGCTCCCAATATGTGGCTTCATAGCTCAGATGGTAGAGCATCGCACCAGTATCGCGGAGGTCACGGGTTCGAATCCCGTTGAAGCCCTGGTTTTTTTCAGGCTTGTTCTTTCCAATTGCTAAAATTGGAAAATTTACTGCGATGATTATTCTTCACCTTAATGATTAATTGTGCTGTGTACAGTGCAACTGCTTTTCTTTTCATTCAAACAAATAAAAACCGCTTTATTATGAAGGATAACGTCTCGCTAACTTACTTCCTTGCCAGCGAAGATGGCGGCCTCTTTGGAACCAGTGGCTTGTCGAGGACAAACTCCAACGTGATGAAAGTTCGTGATTCAAGATATTGCTGTGGATAAGAAGGACAAAAGGTGGCAGAAATGATAGTTGCTCGTTATGATGTAAAACTGGAACCAGAAGAAATTTATGTAAGGAATCATCTTTGTTAACTGAGGGTGGAAAACAAAATCTTGCGTAGAAGCTCATGTTGTTACATTAATTCAAGAGAGTTTTTTTTCTAAAGCTAACAAGATATGGGGGTACAATTTTCCGTAACATGGAGATAACCAGAAAAGATGTGCGATTGCCGCTGACGTGGCCGAGGAGGAGAAGGTAGAAGGAAAAAAAAACAGTTTTAATATTCACACGAGTCGCCATCAGAAAATGCAGCGATACATTGCTTTTAGAGGAGGGAATATGACTGGGATATCAACAAAAATTGGGAAGACATAATGAACAATTAGATTCAGGCTTCAACTGGATTCGCAACCATGCATTTCCTGTAGATGAGACTAGTTCAAAAGCGCGGAATATTTTGATTTTAGTAGGAGCAACATGTCCCAGAGACGCCTACCTGTCCTTCAAGATTCTTGGCTTCATTGGTTTCTCCTTCTGATAAAATGTCTGGCTTGAGTACAGCGCCTGATGGCTAAATGAAAACAAGCGTTTGATTGTGACAGAATAAAGAGGAAAGGAAGACGGATGCTAACGAAGAGCAGGAACTTCGCAAGACCCGTGAATTTCTTTCTTAAACTAGTAATTCCCCCCGATTGGCCCTTCAGCAGGCGATTGCAAGTCCAGTATTGAATGATAATGATAATGACGATGACGATGACGATGATGATGATGAAGATGATAACTTACAATAAAAAAACTCGTAAATTTACAGGTTTTTTTTATATCAGTGAAATGATAATACAGAAAAAAAGAAAGTGTACTATACGAGTCTGGAGACTGAAATAACCAAGGGTTTTCTAGTTAGTATTCAATATTTCAGCATGAGTGAAATTATACCTTTGTTTTGGCATCTGTCTTGCCTTGTTTTGAAGGCGGAGGTGCTTTCTGGGCCATGGCTGAGGCTAGAGTGCGGCTCATTCCACTGGCCACTCTGGCAGCCTCCTCTGCCAAATTTCCTTTTCGTTTGGTTTTCTCGTAAACTTCATTCTCAATGAAAGGCCTCACTAAATATGCACCTCGTATCCTGTGAATGAAGTTATAACAGGTTTTAAAAGAATCCTTTAAATATCCCTTTTCTCAACATGATAAACACTCCTTGCCTTCTTCTTATTTTAACACTCTGTCTGTCTGTCTGTCTGTCTGTCTGTCTGTCTGTCTGTCTAACTGAATGACTGACTGACTGTTCGAATGTCTGACTTCCTGACTGACCGAACGTCTGACTTTGTAACTTTTGATCTGTCGGTAGACCGGTCGAAAAGATTTCCAGAGCAGTACGTAAGAATGCTTGATTTTCGGTCAGATAAGAAATTTAGAAACATTATAGGTCGTATTTTGTTAGGTTTAACATTTTAAGCAATATATCATGAACAATATATCTTCTACATTGAAACTAAAACCACGGAGAAAATGAAGAAATAAAATCGGAAAAAAAACTAATATGCTAATAGTAATTTAAAACCTAAACACTGTGTTTAAACTTGATGAACTGATTATTAAGGAGTTTCAGAGAAATATTTCAAACGTTGTCAAAGACTTAGGGCGCGTTCGCTTGGGATATTCCGGAATAAGAATATATTCCGGAATATATTCCGGCTATTCTGCTCCTGGGAGCAGAATAGATGGAATGGAAATCCAGGTATTCCGGAATAAGAAAAGCTCCCAAATAAAGGCTTACTCGCATTATTCCAATTATTCTTATTCCGGATTGATCCCAAACGAACGCGCCCTTAACAAACACGTCAGCAACTAGCAACTAGCAACTAGCAAAGAGTGGCAGGTTTAAATTTGCAAAAGCTTCTGGCAAAACTTACAAACGCTTTTGACTTTCAGATAATAACAAAAACGAACCTTTTTACTCCAGGGTAGAGTAAGGGCGCCATATTGACATACGCCACTCCGTGGAATGAAATCGGGATATCTTCCTCTGATGAAGCCTGTTTTCCCTTCGCCTTGGTGGCCTGCTGAACTGGTGTCCTCATAATTTCCACAGGCCAGAAACGATTCTGAGCGATCTTGTTCTGCAAACTGGAGAAGGAAAAATACAAGGCTACAGTTAAGCAGAGATGAAATAAGCTGCTTAATTTGGTCTTGTTAGGGTTTGAGTGAAGGTATTGGGATAGGGCTGACGAGCGAACAAGCGAATACCGGAGCGAACGGGAGCACG
>JAHPZR010016063.1:0-2500 GCA_019787425.1 Platygyra sinensis | reverse complement strand
CATCATCTATGTTCAAAATGTGCATTTTGACCTTTTTTCTAAATTTTTAAATTACATCTACATTTTGAGAATTCCAATATTAGTCCAGGCATTTTGTTGTCGGACCTGTAACTAATTGCAAAAGAAGCTTTCTCTTCGTTAACCAGTTAGAAATATCCTACACATGAACATACTAAAAGTCCCTAAAGATCCAAGCATGGGAACACGTCTAAACAGGACCCATGAAATAAGTTCTTTTTTTCCCACAGCATGAAAACGAGGCTATCAACTGGAAGTTGCTGTTTAGGGCTTTTTATTGGTATAAATCAAGTCATTTTGCCAAAACTAAGAATATATTCTTTAAAAAAATGATTTTAAGGCTTAAATCCTGAAAGAATTTCCTAAAAAATATTTCAATTAGTAAATATTAAGGTCAACGTAGCCAGCAGTGAGATCTGATTTTGCCGAAACATTATGAGAGAAAATGCTTGAGACTCGCGACCAAAAAAGTGCTTTATTATATTAAAAGAAAGCTATACTTCTATTCAATTCTACATGTGCTATATACAATGTAATTTTAAATACGCTAGCCCTCCGAATCTTCACTTTTGTAATCTACAGTGTTCGTCAAATTTGTGCACGAAGACCTTTTGCATTGGCCACAGGCGGGGGAACATTGCATACCATTCTTTCGACAAATGCACCTCATACTGCTACACTCAGAAGAACAGTTGCGTCCGATTTAACATGAGGAAGCGATTCTTAAGCAGGCGCAGGGTGTCAAGTGACAAATGACACTTAGAAAATAGGAAAATAGGAAAGACAGTGGCCAAAAAGTAGGAAATAAATAGGAATTCTCACCCCAAAATAGGAAAAAAATAGGAGAATTTCTTTGAGTTCTATCCTCTTAACACTCAACAACTTAACACTTAACCATGGCATACATCCACAATGCATTGCTGTATCAACAAAAACGAGTGTTACTACCTATGTTACCAAGCACAACTCATCCTACAACAATCACCAGATTCGAAATTTCATTAGATACTTCACAAGATGCCTTTAATTAAAGTCAGTAGTCCTTAAAACTGTCAGAATGATAATTAGCAATAATTCACCGAAGTGGAGGTAAATATCCATATCCACCACTTTCACCGACACTGAGGTGAATAATTGTTTTAGTATATACCACACAAGCTGAATAACTAGCGTATAGCAGGCCAAAGAGTAACTTTATTTGCGACAAAATACCGACAAAAGCCATTTTGTTTTTCTTTGGCTGCTCGGAGGTGAATAGTACTTGGCTAATCGCCTCTGAGCTAGCCAATCAGTGCGCACGAGAAGTACTATTCACTTGCGTGTTTTTGACAAACCAAAACAATATCAATGCTACCAAATGTGTCCTCCTTACAATAAAAGCCAACCACGACTTTTGAACGTCAACAACCAAGAAGTCCAACACTATACCGTTTTCACTCTTTTAGCAGATTTGATAACCTTTGCTTTGCTTTTCTTGAAGGCAGCATTTGCTGTTGAGGACATGGTCTTTTCTAACAGTTTGTGCTGTTTGTCAGTCAACAATTTTCTCCTTTGTCCTATTTTCTCCAAGCTTTGCATTGCTTGGTCTCGCTTGGTCTTAGCAGCGTCAAGCATCATACATTTATTTAACAGTTTGTTTGTTGGCAACATAAAATTCTCTAATGCCAAGAATAGCCAGGCTCTGCTTTGCAGGACTCAAACATGCTAAGGCCTTTCTGGTTTGATCACCAATGACAAGTTCATTGTCAGTAAGATGTAACTTGACATCCCTTACATGCTATCAAAACCACTGAGAAAGTCTGGGCACGAGTTTCAGAAGAAAATCACTCATAAAGACTTCAAACTGGTCTTTTTTGTCATGAAGTTTCAGTTTTTTGTAGTATTAATCGATTTTATTGTCAAAATGTTTCTGTGTACCTAGCGAAACCCTAAAAAAATAGGAAAAACTAGGAATTTCATGAAAAAATAGGAGAAAATAGGAGGCAGGCCAAAAAATAGGAAAAAACAGGAAAAAATTGGAACTTGACACCCTGCAGGCGGCAAGTTCATTGCAACAGGAAATACTTGATCATTAGTGACTTTCCACGGCCAATTTTCCATCGACATGCCAGCACCTTCTCCATGCCACTGCTTTACCTGTAGGTAGACGCGCAGACTGTGAAATCGAGCAACAGCTGCTGTTGGGGGCAAATTCTGTGGGTCAATATGAGACGTCTTGCTTGCACGTTTTTCCAAACGCTGATATCTGATATTGTTAGAATATAATATGTATATAATATATATGTTTGAATATAATCTAGCTGTGTAAATATCCCATATGTATGTTAATCAATTTAATTACTTTTATTCATCTTAATCATTGTAACTTTTTCTATCTATATATTTTCACTGTAACATCAGATATGTAATTTTATCGGATGCTTATAATAAAGACGTTATTATTATTATTATTATTACTATTATTATTATTGTTAAGGCCAAC
>JAHPZR010016060.1:32500-37377 GCA_019787425.1 Platygyra sinensis | reverse complement strand
AGCTCCGCTGTACAAAAAACTTCTCTTGAGATAATCAGTTCAAGGTTGTGGAAGAACTAATTTGTTTGTCAGTGTTCCTAAAGGTTAAGCACTTACATTGTCACAATATGCGAATCTTGATCTCAGATAATAAGGAGTCATAACCTGCTTTTTATATTCATTAGGATAGACTTCTGTTCCAATCTTTGAAAGTAGAGACTTTGCCACCCAAGCACCCCAAAACAAGTCATTTTAATTACTATCACAGCCCCCAGACATACAGATGCAAGCTACACAATTTTTAAGCCTTTGCAGTTTTTAGAAAGGCCCTTGTTACAGTTTCCCCACACTACATTGCAAATAATCAAAATGTGGTTGAATAAGGTTATTACACTATATTTTTATTAACTCATTATTATTTAGTAGTCTTATTATTTATTTGTGTTTTTAAGATTTATCATAATTGTATATTAGTTTAATGAGGGCTCCTATTGATAACAGATATACTTTTCAGTATTCTGAAAGGATTACCCTCGGTAAATAAAGGTTTACTGATAGCAAACTTACATTAAATGGAGTGGAATGCCAAATTCATTTCATTGTACCAATGGCAGAAGCTATTTTCCTCTCCTCCTCCCAGGAGCAGCAGGCCTTAAGGCTGAAGTATATTTGAATTATACACTATGAGGTTACTAAAAGGCAAGCTATAATTAGATGCCACTAGTAATGTTTTGATCAAGGATCAAAGAAGTTAATTATTGCATAATTAATTACACCAGACCTTTGGGGTCTCAGATTTCCTCACATCACCTCCCTACCCAGGAAGGATACAATTTTCTACACCAAGTCTGCCACCAAAGTTACCCAAAAAACTTGCAACAGCCATAAACATCTTGCCACCAATTTCTCCTGGGAAGGTCTGAAAGGCCTTGATTTAACAGCTACCCATGATAACCATTTGCTCCAATACCATAATTCTTTGGCCTCGGGCAAACCACAACTCGCAACAGCAAAGCCATTCTAGTTTCATCCCCAGCTTTCTACCTTTACACAGTTGGGTGATGACCTGCCAACAGATGCTCATCCACCCTCAGCCAGTTTAAAAGCTGTAAAGGCCAAGCCAAAGAAAGTGGAGGCTCCTAAGCCTTTATCAGACACTAGCACACTCAACAACAAGACGATTTTTAAATCGTGTAACAGCACTTTAAAATTAACTTGTTTCAGTCTTAGCACTATGTGTGGCATAGGCAGCCTAAGCTCTCATTGTAAGGAATTATTACACAAGCACTTAGCTTATGAAACGCAACATACAAGTAGTTACCGCCATCATCTACTGTTACATAATGACGGAATTTCACTATGCAAAACGAGACTCTCACCTCTATACCTTTCAGCATAATATATATGTGCTGAAAGGTGTATCTGATTACATTCTTTGCATAGTCTGGGTTTAGCGTGACTTGTTATTGGAGAATTTTGTTTACCTTGAAAAAGAAATACCCAGCAAGGTTCACTGCCCTTTCAAACGAACATATATTTACATATGTTCTGAGATGAAGCGCAGTGCACATTCTAAAGCAGTCCTCGATGATTCATGGATTACTGTAGACACCACATCACTTCATCAACACAAGCAATATTTTATTGCACAATCACTCTTATTTCTGACATAGCGAAAGTAAACAGTACAAGTTGCACGATTCAAAGTCCCGATCAGATCAGAGGTCTGAGTCTGGTCAAATTTCAGATTACAAAATCATCTCCTTTGGCGTTTTGCATGCAAAACGAAAAATAGAGATATAATTTCAGTCTTAGTAGCCAGCAACTGGTCCCAAATTACATTCTTTATCCTTGCAAATGTCCTGACATTCATCTCCAAGGGATTTTGGCCCAATATTGACCAAATAAACATTTCTCTCCGGCGGCCATGTTCTTTGTCTGAATAGTTAATTCACTAACTTGACAAAACTCTCCTGAGGGGGGATATGATGAAAAGAGCTAAGAAATGGCCTGTAACTGGCCGACGATGACTACATCCAATGACGACATTTGGCCAAGTGGGAGTTTGGGTCTGCTCACCGACAAAACTGGAAAAAAAAATAAACCAAAGGCAAACCATGGTCCGTGTACGCCTATGGCTCCACGGTTAAAAACAAAAATGACTCATTCTGCTCAGACAGATGCAAGAACTGGAGATCTGTAAGCTTGAACTCCAACTCAAGTTAGCTACATGTAAGGCATTCAACAATATTGCTTCATCTTATATTAATGACCTATATCATACTTGTAATACAAACTATCAACTTAGAGGATCTAATATTCTATCTCTACCCAGACTAAACACATCATATGGATCTAAATCCATTAGGTACTCTGGGCCCAAGATATGGAATTTCTTGGATGATAATTTGCGAACTCAGTCTGATCTTCAATCTTTCAAGAAACTTGTACGACTCATAGACTTTGAGAATCTATAGCAACTTATATGTGTTGTTCTCAGAGTTATTGCTACTAGCTTTTGGCACAGGCTCTATTGCAGTGTAAAGTTACATAAGAGATACATCACCAGATATTTCCAACAATGCTCTCCTCAGCAATTCCCATGCCCCCATACACAATTTATAGGGCCCAGAATAAATGAAAAAAATGTGAATCATAAGAAAAATAATTTTACCCTTTTTCATCCTGCAGCTTTAGTCCATATTGTCCATTTTGCTAACTGCATATATAGTGTATAAACCTTTATGATATCAGATATGAAGGTTTGGTATTTTTAGCATTTATTCTTAGCAGAAATGGTATTTTAATTTTATCATTTGAAAAAGCAGTTGACATGGAAATGTCATGTTATTTTTCTTCTAAAATGTTTTCTAAATCTTCTTTAATCATTTTAATTAGATTTTAACTACTATTCTACTATTCTACTATTCGTTGTTTCAAAAACCAAGTTACCAGAAGTTTGTAATTTATTTTGTACAGTTTTTCACTATCCTTTATGTGGCTAAATGTAGTTTAGTTAAAATGGGTACAATTTGTCTACAGAAAAAGACATGACTTTAAAGATCTGGCTTCCTGCCCCTCTTTCTCCATGCAGTGCCTGGCCTACCCAGAGATCCTCCAGCTTGTCATGAGGGCTCATGGCTGGGTTGCTAAGAATTGCCAGCCATGGGAGCCATCTCCATCTAGGTAGGGGCTGGCTGCCAAAAGTGGGAGCACCTACCAGATGCCCAAGGCACCCAACCTGCACTTTGTAAGGCAGTTGTTATGGAAAGTCAGGTCTCACATGAGCATTACAACATTTGTACCTTCCAGAGTTAACTTCTCACTGGTAGACAGGGTGACCTGTAACCGAATTGAATCCTAATGCTACCAAATTTGCTCCACAATGACAAACATGTCAGGCTGCACTAGATGCTGGAGACCACCTTGCAGCTATTGCTGCTGATGGAAAAGATTCCTGAACACTCAAATATTCAAACTCAGAACTTGCCAGTAGGAAAGTTGAAAAATACTATGTAATATGATTTGCAAACCATATTTTTTTGTACCAAATAAATGCTTTCAACTACACACAAATTCATTCTGACATGGTGTCATATTTCCTTAGCAATCATATAGACAGTGTACTAAAGGAGCTTCCTTTTGCATTTGTAATCACTGAGTGACACATTACACATAAAGAGTAATTTAGCTGTGAACATTAAAAATGATACATTACAAGGAAATTGACAGTGACAAGTATTGATATCCATGTTTCCAACATTGAATTTACTATTTTTGTGAATTCTCTTTTAGATCTTTCAAGAACCCAGCAGTAGATGAGTCAGTCATCATTGGCAAGGTAGCCACACTCGGACACTCAGGATTGCTGTTAGGCAACACCTGAAATTCCACAGGCAACGATTAATTCAAGGAAGGCATTTACAGAGCTCTGTTTAAAAATTTTTGAGATGGATGGCAGATGTCAGGCAAGGCAGCCTTCCAAGAAATATTTTCCGAAGTTCTGGGATCATTGTGCAGAATTCTCATGGCCAGGGGATAAAACTGATTTGTCCTGAAAAAAGGGAAACACTGTACCTTCTGATCACTCTAAAAGTATGGTGCTGGACAAGGTCACCATGAACTTCCAAGATCTTTTAAGGAGAAATTGACTTCTTTCATAAAAGTGTAAACCTCTCACCTCAAAGAAATTTTCACATCACTGATTCTAAATTGACTGCATTTCACAACTTTTGAATGAAGAACACAAGCAAATTGCTTTCAATTATGGGCCACAATACTATTGGTGGAAAACAGAGTGCCGGCTTCCCAAAAAGACAGTGCACTTTATTCAAGTCACCTAAACGACTGCCTTAGTTCACTGTCAGTAAGTGAAGCAGAGATATCTACCGAAACTTGTGGTAATCCCTTGGAATTTCCAGAACGTACATTTATACCGTTTCCAAACATAACAAGCAAAACAAACAGACGTGGGTGAATTTACAGCAACGATTGAATTCAATACAATACCCTTGAAGCAAGTTCTTCACGAATGACAAATTACACTCTTGTTAAAAGTAAGGCTACATGCAGTGTTCTCCAGAAGCGCCGGCGGCCAGCGTTTTGGCCAGCTACTCGTGTATCAAGCACCGGCTACTTACGTTAGACAAAAACAAAGAAAACTTATGCTTTAGTTTCTGTAAAATAATTTCGCTCGTTGCGTGATTTCGGCTAAAAATGTCAAGTACCGAAAACAGTACACGTTCATGTTATTTCCGAAGGAAACGATAAACAATAGCTTAATCTAGTACGCTGCAGAAAGGTAACAATTGAAATGTTATGTTATTTACCTGAAGACAGACATGTAAACCGAAAATTATTGTTATAAAGTACATTGGCCGGAAGCTGTCAATTAAACA